>JACXGJ010004373.1:0-45787 GCA_016801105.1 Esox niger
ACAGAAAAGCAGAGGCAGAACGGCTGTTTTGGTAATGATCCATACTTTAATGGACAAAAGAAACAAACTTACAAACATAAATCAGACACTAGGACTGGGTAGTAGAGCCTACGGCTAACAAACCAAAATGAACCACACGACCGTGTGGAAACATTGAACATAAATAGGTTCCCCAATTGGAGGCAATAACAAACACCTGTCTCCAATTGGGGAAACCAAAGCACATAGAGATGGCTAGAGCCATCTCTTTTGGCCATGTCCTGACTATGGCCCCAGCCAGCGCAAAGGTGGCTAGGGGCATAGCCAGGACATGACAAGGAGACAGGGAACATTTTGAAAATGCATTCCTTAGATCTACAAGGATTTATACTGGAGAAGGAGAACTGACCCTTATTATTGTACTCCCCGAGCACAATAATATAGCAGCGTAAGACCTTGGGGCTGAGACAGGGGGTCAAGTTACACTGTGGCCCTATCCGGGGGAGGCCCACAGGTAGGAAATCAATCCACCCACATTGCCAAAAGGGAAACCCACCTACTGCAACCACCCTGAATGAGGGCCGAGTATTGCAAGCAGAGTAAAGCCCAAGACAGCAAGGGTGGACAGTATCAGGCCTTTCTAGTCACCTTCACGCCCCTGGGCCAGACTACACTTAATTACAGACCAGGCTGAAGAAATGAGAAACTTGAAGGTTTGCATTTCTAACTTTAATTGGCAAATCATTCCACAGTAGCTGAGCTCTAAGAGAGAAGGCCCTGCCTCCAGCTGTTTTTTAAGAAATCCTAGGTACAATTAAAAGGCCTGCATCTTGCGATCCAAGGTTACATGCAGGTATATATGGCTGGATCATTTCAGCGAGATACGTAGGAGCAAGTCCATGTATTAATTAATAGGTTAACAATAAAACCTTAAAATCAGCCCTAAACTAAACATGCAGCCAGTGTACTGCGTGGCACTGTTATTATTAGGTAAAATATTTAAATAAGGTGCCCATTATAAAGGGTTTATGAACACCAACTGATTTCCATCAAAATGTCTTCTCCCCTCGCTAGGTTTAAGATGCTTCCCAGCTTTCCAGCATGGTAGCCTGGCATCCCCGCACATTTCTTTAGAATGCCTCCACCCTCGCATCAACTGTTCTTTCCCCCATCTCAACTCTTGCTGGTTTCTTCTTTTACTCCATTGCTGGTTCTGTTTTCTATTCCTGCCGGCCAGTTAGCCACTGGCTGCAGACACACCAAGTTCCTCAGGAGCCTTTATTGCATGTTCCTCATCCGTTAGTTTTAATCACGCACATCCTTCATGTCTTCCTATGTCTTTGAGTGTAACTGATTATAAAGTAATTGTTTGTTTTGATAAATTGAAAATAAATGTCCATAATTCTGTCATTTTCAGTTTTTAACAGCTATGAATGTTTGTAACTCATACAGAAATGTTCATTGGTGTGTCACTTTATAATAAGGTATCCTTTCAGCAGTTACGAATGCCTATTTATCTTTTATAAATGGTAATCGGTGTGCTACTTCATAATAAGTGGTTGTAACTAATTTTTATATGGTGTGTCACTTTATAATAAGTATATTTCAGTATTTATAATTCTGGTTAAGGTAAGGACTCCGTTCATGTGTCATTTCCATAAGATCATTAAGGTTACAATAAATAAGTAATAAGAAAAGATGAAGGTGGAATGACAAATGGGAAGACTGAAGACAAAACATATGTACATATTTAAACATATCATTAGACATCATTAGTTGAAAAATCAACCATTGTTCCTGGGACAACACACGTCGTACTCAAAAGTTGGAAAATAACAGCAAAGTACTGCATTGTCCAACTGCAAACATTCACAACCAGGTACATAATGGTTCAACATAGAAGCAGTTGTAAATACTTAATAACAGAAGTGCAAAGGAACAACAAGTACATAGAAAATAAGAACTTGTGTCATGGACAGAACGGTGCCAACAAACAATAACCCACCACTCCCTCCTAACAAAGACAGACAGACATATACCTATCTTAAATCCAACAATGAACAGGTGCGCCTGATGTTGCAGAGGAAAGGGGGCCAGTGACGGCTGGTGACGTCGACCGCCAGAGACCAGGTGCACCAGCAGAGGGAGCCCCAGGGGAGGGAATCCTGACAATTACCTAGCAAAAGGTTTGAAATGTGTATTTTTTAAGGTTCAAGCGATACTGTTGGTGAGGGTAATTAGCATACATGACATATATTAATGTCATAAGTGTTAACAATGACAGGTCTCATGTCTGTAGCTTGAACGGTTCCAAAGATACAGCCTAACAGTTAATTAATGCTGATTACATTAATTAGTATAAGTAAAATCAATAACGGTTCATTAATTTGCAGTGGGAATTGCTTAAACTTATAGCAGGAGGCCTTCCTGCTATAGGCCTGAACCCATTTACTAAGTTTTTTTGCAGTAGGCCTCACCATCTTGCATACATTTGCATTTGAATTGAGACCACAGAATATTAATTGGCTCATATTAGCCATTCTTTTAAAAAAAATAGCATGAATGGATAATATTGCCCATTCAGGGCAAGGACCCCTAATAATATTTTGTACACAGTAAACCCATTAAAAGTTACCAAAAATAATTGTCAAGATAATTTGGTAGGTGTATTTATATGCATGAGTTCTGGCAATATCTAGTCTTGATTCTAAGGTTTGTATTTGGAGTCTGTTTCTAGTGTCTGGCAAAACAAGGACTAAAGATGAGTATTTAATATAGGACGACTTCTGTCACTTTTGGATGATTGATTGACAGTCGGTGGTACTTCTGGTGTGACGCATGTTCCGGGGTGGGTCTTCCGGTGTGACATATGTATGTCCGGGAAATGAAATATGGTATAGGGTGTGCGGTTCGTAATTTATGGTGGCCTTGATGTTTAACAATAGGGCTCGGGACGGTTAAATTCCCAAGACATAAGATGTTATGATATGTAGCGTGATGTTTGCTGTTCAACAAAAGGGTGCCAGGGTTCTGAAATCGTATGTAATATGTATTATGTAATAGATGGTTTATTACCATCCGGTGTTGATCTTCAATGCTTTACAATGCAGTTGCAACATGGATTTGTGCCAATTTAACAAGTGTAGACTTTCTTGTTTAAGACATAAAGAGGGCGTCGGCAGTTTCTGCCCATTTATTATTTAACATGAAATGGGTCTTAAGATCAGATGTGCCCATTCTAATGGTCCACAATATCAGAAAATGACCCTGACAGAAACTGTAATACATTCATATTGATAAACATCCAGTGTTTTATATAAGGAAGGTTAGTTCACTATAGTACTACTTAATACACACATCATGCCGATGATGAAGATTTCAGATTGATTGCAGTTGATATTGAGAAAGTTTTAGTGCATCCATTGTTTAATTCCTGCAAGGCAGATGGTGAGGGTGGAGAGGATAGCTGAGGTGATGGTTTTTGAGGAGATGTAAAGTTTAGTTGCAGTGAAACTGGAGGCTGTAACGGCAGAAGATCTGTCCAAGGGGAAGGATGTAGATGATGAAGAGGGAGGACCATGTCAGGGGAACTGGTTGGGATCCAAGCGCGGACTGGGAGTGTGTGGGGAAGGGGCAGGTAGAACGTACGGGGTCGGGAGGTGAGGCGTCTAATGTAAACGTGGCGAAGGCACAGACGAGCTGCAGGCAGAGTAGTCGGGGACGGGCAGATGGTCTGTACACGAGTGGGCGGCAGAAGTACAGTCAGGGAAGCGGCAGATTAGTCAGGGACAGGCGAGGGATCAGAATACCGGCGGGTAACAGAAGTACAGGCAGGGCTCAGGCAGAATAGTCGGGAAACGGGCGATCGGTCGAAACACGGGAAGGCAGGACGAGAGTCTGGAGAACGCGAGATGTGGCATGTAAAAATGAACCATTGATCTGGCAGGGGAGAGGTGGCAGGGAGTTGAATTTGTATGCGTGGTGACTAGGTGAGTGGAGACAGGTGTGTGAGTGGTGATTGGTGACAGGTGTGTGACTTGGTGGGCTCTGAAACTCAGGAGCGCAGGCACCCTCTTCTGCGTGCTCGTGGAGGTGGGGATGTGACCGACCAAGCCCTGAGCCCTGGGGGACGCCGTGGGTGACTGCTGCGGTAGAGGATTTGCATTTGTTTATGGAAATGTATTGATGTATGTCTGGAAAAAATAGTTGAGCCAGGAAACGGCAATGCTGGTTATGCCAAGGAAGTACTGAAGGTGTGTGAGGAAGATAGAGTTGTTGATGGTAGCAAAGTCGGCATATACTATTCTAAATCCTCTGGTTACATCAGTATCAGGTTTTCCTTATTTAAAATAATCTTAAGGGTTTTTCCTCGTTATAAAAAAATTGCAAAAACCAAAATGCGACTTTTCAAAAATGTTATGCTGAAAATTGTAAACAATGCCCTTTTTGCCAGATCACGTAAGCGGATGCTATCTAAGAAGAGCGAATGTCACAGACTGACTGACCGACCGACCAACCAACCACCCCTTGTTAAATAGCGTTGTCGTTAGGGAAGCGGACCTGCAAATTATAGGTCCTGCATTCGGATCTCCTCACAGGAAAAGCGAAGTACGCATGATGAATTATTCTGTATAGATAAAAACTTTGCTGGCTACAACCATCAGTATCTACATTATAGTAAGCCTGAAATTAAACAGTTTACAGTTTTGTTGGAACTTTTTCTGGTGGGTTTTCGAAAGTACACATCGGTGCATGCGTTTTGGGTCAGGATAGACAATCACAATTGCTGGCTACAACATACAGTAGTTACTTTATATTAAGCCTTAACTAAAACAGTATATGGTTATGATGCGACTGTTGCTGGCATGGAAAAGTTCATCTTCAGTCTTGCTAGCAATTGCTCAATTCTGATTATTCCTAGGAAGTCAGTAGTAAGCCTAATACTGACTAATAAGCTGTTAAAATGGCCAGTGGCAAAAGCCATACAGTTCATAGACACTATGGTGGAGGTAAACTTAATAAGAAACATTAGTAAATTCAACACAATGCTTAATGGTGTCAAGTGACTGTTGAAACGGGTAATGCCGTGGTGTAGTGGTTATAGACAGTGCCTCTCACGTGGAAGACCTCACTTAGGAACTACTGAGAGCAACAACATTTATAAATTTTTTTTAGTTTACGGTTATACAATATTGCGAATATTTCTAGTAGATTCCATGATTCTCTCATCTTTTCACTTGAGGAAAACGCTTTTTATCATCACCTTTTTTGATAGTTTTTGTATCAATGTCATTCACAAATGAAATAAAAAAGTATGTTAGTATGCCATGAAAGAAAAAATAAATTCTTATGCCATGTAGTGGAATAGCTTTGGCAGATTCGCTATCAATTGCTCAATTCTTATGACTATTCCAGTAAGTAAGTAGATACTGGTAAAGCCTATTACTGGCTAATATGCTGTTAAAACATGAAGTGGCAAACGCTATACAGTTCGTAGACGCTATTTATGGTGGAGGGAAACTTAGTAAGAAACATTATTCAGTTTAATAACTGTATCAATATAAATCAGGTCTGTTTAGATTATCTTTTTGTTGGTCTGGTAACCACAGGAATGTTTACATTGACCAGTTGGTATTGGGGTTACTGTCTTGGCTTTGCTAGTTAAACACGCCCCTCAATGTATTTAACAGCTTGTGACCAACATTACAGTGAGAAGAGCAGAGAAGAGATTGAGCCTGTAGCATAATGCACTAATAGACTATCAAATTCTGCAATAAACAATTGAATTACTCTCTCCCTTGACAATCAGGTATGCAAGGTATTATTTACCACAATCAGGCTGCTTTCTAACAGGCCACACTGACACCTGTGAAATAAATATACTGAACAAAATTATGAACGTTACACTTTTGGTTTTGCCCCCATTCATCATTTCATCATGAACTGAATTCAAAGATGTCAGAATTACTCTATGTACACAAAATGCCTATTGCTTTCAAATATTGTTCACAAATCTGTCTATATCTGTGTTAGTGAGCACTTCTCCTGTGCCGAGATAATCCATCCACCTCACAGGTGTGTCATATCAAGATGCTGATCAGACAGGTTGAGTATTGAACAGGTATACCTTTGGCTGGCCATAATAATAGGCAACTCGAAAATGTGCAGTTTCACTGTATTGGAGGGGGGTCGAGGGAGGGGTCAGAAATCCAGTCAGCATCTGGTGTGACCACAATTTGTGAGTTGGATAGATTATCTTGGCAAAGGAGAAGTGCTAGCTAATACAGATTTAGACAGACTTGTGAACAATATTTGAGAGAAATAGGCCTTTTGTGTACATAGAGAAAGTCTTAGATTTTTTAGATCAGCTCATGATAAATGGGGGCATAAACAAAAGTGTTGTGTTTATAATTTTGTTCAGTGTAGTTATATGTCATGGAGCTCCGCCCCCTAGAGGGGTTTTAGCTCCTAGTGTTTTACCCTAGCCGCGTCAGCGGCTGTACTGAAAACTAAATATACAAGATGCGACAGCCAATCAGGGCATGCCTGCCCTTATATAGGACCCGTGAGCACAGACAACGCCTTCGTTTTTTAGTCGGCAAACGCTTACTGAGTTCTACTGATTACTTATATCCTTTGCTAAAGCCTGAGAATTTTTGTTGCCAGCATTCTCTAGTTCGATGTCTCATCATGAAGAAGATATTTGCTGCCACATGCCATTGCACCGACATGTCACCAGATTAAGATCCTCACTGTTTGTGTACTTCCTGCCTGGGACCGGCCCACACATACAATGGTCTCAGTGACCCCTGGCTTGCTCCTCCTGTGCTGCTTTGTCCGTCTCTACATGTGTAAATAGGGCAAACATCTTCGAACATGAAGTGGACGTCTCCGCCGTGTTGAATTCCAGCAGCAACGACAACAAGATACTTGAGGAGGACACTCCTACGCAGGACACGACTCCACTGACTCAGAAAGACCCACTCCCTTCCCACGTGAGTTGAGGTGGCGGGTCTCAAGCTTCTCCCTCTCTCCGGGGAGAACAAGATGACGACCTATCTTCTGCCGCTTCCCTCTGACCCCCCCCCCCCCACTCTCTGTGTGGAGTTTGCGGGCATGATTGAGAGAGCAGCGCTACATACTCAGCTGCCCCTGCCTCCTCTGCTTACGCCTAGGAGCTCTCTGACATGGCCTTCGGCTCCTGGGTGGAACGGGTCAAGCCGGTGGATTCCCCAGCACCTGAGGTCCGTGGTTTTAAAGCTTTCACCAAGGGTTCCTGGTCCTCTCCAACTTCTGCCAAAGCGCCGGAAAAATCCTACACTACCTTAACCAGAGTCAATGGTTGGCAGTTTCAGCTTAACTGTCCCTCCTCTAGAGCCTGAGCTAGCCCCTAATTTCCTGCCTTCCTGGACCTAGCTGGGGAAGAAGCCTGCCTTGACCGCTATTCGGGGGCAGCTATGGGATAAAGCTTATGCCCTGGGATCACAATCCCTGGCCGTGGCAAACAACGTTGCTCTCCTTGTGTCAGGGGCTTCCCATATTTTGGACCATTTACCTACTCAGTCATCCCATGAGATGCAGTCAACCCGCCCCCAGATTAGATACTCACGGCCCACGTCTTTTCCTCCTTTACTAGAGCAAGAGCTGAGTCTGATGGCATTGGGGACTCGGCCCTACGAGCAGTTACTTTCGATAAACAAACTAAACTGTGCTTAGGTGTAAGTTGTGCTTTAGTGCAGACTCAGGTGGTCTGAGTCTGTTAAACCACTTGTACCTTTTACATGCATGGATTTGTTTCCTTCGGTGGCCATTAAAGACTCAGTGAGCGTTCGCTCTCTCTCTGTGTCTAACCATTTGGATAAGTTCACTTGCCTACAAGTTCACTTTCGATCTACCAAGCTAACTGAGATTTCACTTGGGCTTACAGATGTAACAGTAGTGAAATCTCAATCCGCTCGCTGTGACTGACAGGAACAAACACCAGGTTACTATGGAACACCAAAGGTGTCAGAATTCATGCATTCAGAACGTGATTGTTAAACACCTGCACCTGCTAAGCAAGCATCTTTTGCTGTAAAGCAAACGCCTGCACCTGTTAAATAAGCAAGTGCGCCTCTTACAAATGCCTGTTAATGTAATGCCTATGCCTGTTAAATAAATGCCTAAACCTGTTACCAACACCTGCAAAAGTAGCACCCAATATTATAAAAAGAAGTTCCCAATATTTATAGAAATTGTCCTGTCTCTCAAATATGAAGAAAATAGCTTTAGAGCAGTTCTCTGAATGCCAACTTCTAGTTTAAGACGGTCCAGAAGGATGGCTTTCTCAATTGTGTCAAAAGCAGCCCTAAGATCAATTGGAATTAAAATAGCAGTTTCCATTGTCTCTAAAAAACAATAAATCATTTAACACCTTATGAAGAGCTGATTCAATGCTATGGTGTGCCCTAAAACCTGACTGGAATTTATCCAGAATATGTTTTTCATTTAACATGGAGGAAGCTGGGAAAGAATTACTTTCTCTAGAACTTTTGATAGGAATGGCAATTTTTAAATGGGAGGGAAAATATTAAGGAGAGTTAAATAAAGATTAGTTTTTTAATAAGGGGTTGGACCACTGCATGTTTAAAACATGACGAGACAGTGCCATTGAGGAGGCAGCTATTTATTATAGCTATTTATAATATACTGGGAACAATAGTGTCTAGCACTTCTTTAAAAAGGTGTGAGGGAACTGTGTTTTGGGGGCAGGTAGTAGGCTTCATGTGTGAGACTTGTGAAAGAGATACTGGTGCTGGTCATATAATTAGAATATCATCAAAAAGTTGATTCATTTCAGTAATTCCATTCAAAAAGTGAAACTTGTATAATGTATACATTTATTCCACACAGACTGATATATTTCACATGTTTATTTCATTTAATTGTGATGATTAAAACTGACAACTAATGAAAACCCAAATTCAATATCTCAGAAAAGTAGAATATTACTTAAGACCAATACAAAAAAGGAGTTTTAGAAATGTTGGCCAACTGAAAAGTATGAACATGAAAAGTATGAGCATGTACAGCACTCAATACTTATTTGAAGCCCCTTATTGCCTGAATTACTGCAGCAATGCGGTGTGGCATTAAGTTGATCAGTCTGTGGCACTGCTCAGGTGTTATGAGCCCAGGTTGCTCTGATAGTGGCCTTCAGCTCTTCTGCATTGTTGGCGTATCCCATCTTCCTCTTCACAATACCCCATAGACTTTCCATAGGGTTAAGGTCAGGCGAGTTTGGCCAGTTAAGAACAGGGAGACCATGGTCCTTGAACCAGGTACTGGTAGCTTTGGCACTGTATGCAGGTGCCAAGTCCTGCTGGAAAATGAAATCTGCATCTCCATAAAGATGGTCAGCAGCAGGAAGCATGAAGTGCTTTAAAACGTCCTGGTAGATGGCTGCGTTGACCTTGGACCTCAGAAAACACAGTGGACCAACACCAGCATATGACATGACAACCCAAACCATCACTGACTGTGGAAACTTTACACTGGACTTCAAGCAATGTGGATTCTGTGCCTCTCCTCTCTACCTCCAGACTCTGGGACCTTGATTGCCAAAAGAAATGCTAAATGTACTTTCATGAGAGAACATGACTTTGGACCAATCAGCAGCAGTCCAGTCCTTTTTGTCTTTAGCCCAGACGAGATGCTTCTGACGCTGTGTCTTGTTCAAGAGTGGCTTGACACAAGGAATGCGACAGCTGAAACCCATGTCTTGCATACGTCTGTGCGTGGTGGTTCTTGAAGCACTGACACCAGCTGCAGTCCACTCTTTGTGAATCTACCCCACATTTTTGAATGGGGTTTCTTTCACAATCCTCTCCAGGGTGTGGTTATCCCTATTGCTTGTACAATTTTTTCTACCACATCTTTTCTTTCCCTACGCCTCTCTATTAATGTGCTTGGACACAGAGCCGACCTCTTTAGCAATGACCTTTTGTGTCTTGCCCTCCTTGTGAAAGGTGTCAATGGTCGTCTTTTGGACAGCTGTCAAGTCAGCAGTCTTCCCCGTGATTGTGTAGCCTACAGAACTAGACTGAGAGACAATTTAATGGCCTTTGCCGGTGTTTTGAGTTAATTAGCTGATCAGTGTGGCACCAGGTGTCTTCAATACTGAACCTTTTCACAATATTCAAATTTTCTGAGATACTGATTTTGGGGTTTTTCATTAGTTATCAGTTATAATCATAAAAATTAAAAGGAATGAACACTTGAAATATATCAGTCTGTGTGGAATGACTGTATACATTATACAAGTATCATTTTTTATGATATTCTAATTATATGACCAGCACCTGTATGTTTTATCTTCCACTTCACACCTTAGGGTGCTACATTAGCAGGCATTGGCGCTTGCTTAGCATGTACAGGTGCTTAACAATCGCATTCAGAATGCATTCATCCTGACCCGTTATGGCGTTCCATAGGTAACGTCATCGTCTCTCGCCTTCATATTGTTGCCTGTTCCTTTTGATTCAAACACTCCTATTTGCACTACCTGACGTCTCCTTGGCAACGCATCCCCACTCAAGGTGCAACGTCTGCGTATGCAAATGCCGGGCTCCTCTCTCACTCAGATTCCTATGAGCGAGAGCACTGTCCCTCATATGCAGCTAGATGGCCGAGTGTTTAGCGTACTCGGCTCTCGTTCCGTGGACATGGGTTTGCCTCCCGGTCCCACTACTCCTTTTTTCCTTTTCTCTCTCTGCCCTCCTTGGGCCATGTCTCTTCCAGTCCGGTCGAGCTTGGCGGCGGTAGGGATAGAGAGGGAATTACATTTTGTTCTAACCAACTGTCCCCCAACTGCATGCCCTTCCTCTCTCAGAGCGTGACTGGGAGTGGCGTCATCATTGTACCATGTTAGCCTGGCTCGATCAAAAGATCAGACTGGGTAATCTAATTCAATTTGGCTCAGCTCCACCTCTGGCTCCACGCACCTTCTCCAAATGTCTGGACGCGGGGCTGGAGCCCCTACGCAGGGAAGACATCAGAATATTTGCCTGTCTGGACAACGGTTTCTTACTTGGGTCTGGACGTGGACACGCTCACAATGAGGGAATGCTTTTCAGACACAAGTGCTCTCGATCTGCTCCCTGCCCTCAACCTGTGCCGCTTGCCCGGCAAGCGTCCGGTTCGTGCTATCATGTCCCCTTTGGGCATGATGGCTGAGGCCCCCTGGATCTTCTGCACATGCGCAGTCTACAGTCCTGGTTCACTTGCCAGCGGGTCGACCCCGTGTGGCATCGGAACAAGACTTTGTCTCTGCCAGCTCACCAGCAAAGGGAGCTGGACTTTTGGAGAGACCCTCTAGCGCTCTCTCAGGGCTCGCTTCTGGGCAGGGTGTCCTAGTGCGTTCAGGTGTTCACAGACACCACTCTTCACGGATGGTGTGGTGTTTGCCAAGGTCAGGCTGTTTGAGGCGTGTGGCCTCCTGGCCTTCGCCAAATCAACCTGCTGGGACTGGACATGGTGTTGTTGGTGTGGACTCACTTTTCGGACCTAATTAAGGGCCGTCATGTCTTGATTCACTCAGTTGTGACACATATCTGTATAATGTCCAAGGATCATTTGATACTCTGACCATCTGCTCAACTGACTAAACCAAAAAGGTTATCTGTCCATTGTTACTTAGGAATGTGGTTGTTGGGGGCAATTGGCCCTTTAGGTAAACACTGTAGTAAACATTGTGGCAGGAAGGATAAGGTGGGGGGACAAACCTCCCTTTGGGTTATAACTGTGCGACCTAAGATTGATGCGTAGCATCTTAGCCCAACCCTTTTAACAAAAATTAATATTGACTGATCATATATTTTCTTCAGAGGCTCCTCGAATGATTATTCTGTATGCGTTTGACACATCTTTCTATTTGCAAATAAACTGCTAATTGTGCCAAGAGAATTCTGTCTCTGTTCTTAATCCTTTAAGAGTGTCTACCATTGAAATTTCCATCACACGGTTCACCCCCCTCTGGGAGTGGACGCGTTTGGGTTTACGTGTCCCCCTGCAGCGCTGCATTGCGCATCTTCTGGCTTGGGTCAGGGCGGAGGGGCTTTGGGTCATCCGGGAAGCATCCGATTGCCCCGCGGCTATTTGGTATCCAGAGATGATCCAGTTGCTGGCGGACCACCCATGGGTGGTTCAGTTCAGACAGGACGCGCTATCCCAAGCGGGGTGCTCGATTCTTCACCCTCTGTCACTATCAGCAATGGGACCTTGCTAAGGTGCTGGGCGCTCTCTTGCGCCTCCATTCGAGCCCTTGCTGCAGTGTTCTCTTAAGTTGCTCTCCCTGAAGACTGTCTTGCTCATCGCTTTGTGTTCCGCTCCTTCATCCCTAGGATCATCACCAGCTCTTTTTGATCTAGGGTTATTGATTTACATGCCTTATTCCACTGTCTGGATGAGAGGCTCCACTGTCTGTGCCCAGTCCGCGCTCTCTCTGTACGTAGAGTGCACCAGGTCTATCAGACTGACTCCCCAATTATTGATTTGTTGCGGGATGTTGCATGCGGGATGTTGCAGCCTCCTCTGCTCTTGGTCATCGTATGGACGTTTATATTTACTGGATGTGTATCCCACATCCCTTGTCCATTCAGTTCTCGGCACAGCTGCCCGAGATCTCTGAATTCTGCTAGGGATATCGTGCTGCCTTGTTTCATTCTCTACCTAGCGCTACAGAACTAGGTAGCTTGCTTGAGTCGGGGGTATTGTCACTGCTTGCCAATATGTTTGGCACAGGTTTGCATCCCCCTTAGGGTTTCCCTTGTTTTGTCATTTTTTTATATATCCCCATGCCCCTCATCTTGTGATGTGTAGTGCATGAGTATATTTTGTTGTGCTTAGGTGCAACAAATACGTATCCCTTTTGCCTGAGCTCAACATCCCTTCTTCTCCCTGGGGTGGCATATGTGTTCATAGGCTGGCTCTGCTGGTAGGATTTCTCATCATTATGCATTTGATCATCCCTTCTCTGACCTTGTCAGCTTTCGGGATATTTCATCTTGGGATTTAGGGGACCGTTTTTAACTGGACCTTGCGAATCATGCTGGTTGGTCCGGCAGGGAGTACATCCTTGGCTCGCTCGCTCCGCTGTGAACCACTAGGAGCTAAAGCCCCTCTAGGGGGCGGAGCTCCACAACATAATGTTATTTTTTTGGTTGTTATTCTGTCTCTCACTGTTAAAATAAACCTGCCATTAAAATTATAGATGGATCATTTCTTTGTGAGTTGGTAAACGTACAAAATCAGCAGGGTATCAAATTCTTATTCCTCTCACTGTAGGTGATAACTGACATTTTCTTCAAGTGAAAAGACTAGAGAATTGTGTAGCCAGCGAAGTGTTTGTCTATCTTGTTAGTCTTCCTATAATGTAAATACTGAAGGTTGTAGCCCACGAGAGTTTTGTCTGTCCTGAACAAATCCTAACTCATAATGTGTTTTGGCTGTGACAGGAGTCAAACATGGGAGCTGTTACTCTGTAGTCTGCGTTTTTAACCACCACACTGTTTAAGAAGGGGTAGTCAGTCAGTCAGTCAGTCTGGTAGCAGTTTCGACTGCTCTCTGACATTTTATGCAAAAATATCTGTGTAGTGATAGATGCGGGAGCTTTTGTTGGACTATATCTTGGTCACATTGTGAGTAAAGAGAGAACCGTGAAGGGAGGGAAAGGTTTAGCAGCAGATACAAAATAAATGTCATACACGTGCGCAGAACATGATCCACACAAGCTTCTGGCTCAGTTGTGCCAGGGATACTATTGAGCAAAAGGTCAAAAACAGCCCAGATCCACAGCGATGGCCAATACAATATTACAAGGCATTTCAGTCTTCAGATAGGAATTTAAAGCTACTCATATAATATACATACTGAATTGTATATTAACAATCAAAACAGCATGCAAAACAGTCACTCTCTCCTGTATCCCATACCGTGTAAAACACCTCATTAGTAACCTGGGTTCTTAATTGTCCATATACACACTTTTTTTTGGCAAAATGAGTCCATGACCACAAGAGAGTGACAAGACAGAGCAAGATTTGCATTTGGGTGCTTGGGTGGTTGTGATGCGTTGAGCACATGCTTGACATTCTGGCATTCACTCTGATCTATGGTCCAGTTGTTAGGCTGTTAGGCATATTCTAAAGTTTTAATTCTGGGGATCTGTCAGAGAGCTCAGCTCACATTTGCCGTAGAGGAGGACCCAGGGCCAAGTATAACAGTTGGTTCACTGAGATACTCCAGGATTTAAATGGCAACGGGTAAAGGTCACTCTCCTTCGTGACAGTCAATCAGTCAATTCTTAATTTGCAGTTCCCATTAATATACAGTAACATACATTAGAGATTCCGGTAATGTTTATAAATAAATATTCAATGAGTAAGCCATGTCTACTAATGTATACATGCTTATGGGAACTTTATAAACTAACATGAATTTAATAAATGCACATACATTTTAATGATTAGACATTTTTTTAATGAAATACATTTTGTTTTTATATATTATCAATGGTGAAAACATACAGAGTCTTATGAGTAAAGACATTTAAGAAATTCATAAAGCATACAATCTGTCAATAAGTCATTATTTAGATGATAAAGTGGCAGGTTCCTACAATACCCAGCAGATGGCAATAGTCAGCCATCGTAAGAGTAGAGCTATCTGTTCATTTTGTAGGTCTGCATTAAAGGACATTTATATGGTAGGCCTAAATCATTACATGTTTTACCCAGACATTCTAAAATGTATAGGTTTCTAAGTAAACAACATATTTTTGTTTAGGCTAAATCATAAACTCAAGCAAAAGAAAATGTATACCAAGCTGTGAATATAATATTAGCTGGAAAACCGCACAAACTCAGATTTGAAGTAATCTATAAAAACATAATGTAGCTTCATAGCTTCATATCGATTATTTTTCTAATTACAATGATTACGGACAGTACTCGATTATAATCACGATAAGTTGATATACAATAACATAAAAAATTATATATTTGGGATTTGGCCAATTATATATTGTGGAAAAGAGAAATATTTAGCATTGATCCGATGAGTGCTGAATTGAACAGGTCATGTAATGGGCCTAATATTGCACTAATATGTGTTCTATGGAGATCACACAGAGACACTCAAATGACATGCTGTCTTGGACATCCCCTATTTGCAATAGATTAAATATCAGCATTGAAGTATATTCTGGTCTTCTCATTCTCCTTAATGATTGGCTAAGAAGCTCTTAAGAATGTATCTTATCTAATAACATTTAATTTGGCTTTAGTAATCACTTCACACACACACATATTATTGTTGCTGATGTTTGTAAAACAGCAGATGAGGCTAATGCAGTTCTCCTGGGAGAGGTTCAATATAATTTGTTCATTAAATTGAGTAATTTAATTACACCAACTCCAAAAGAATTCATCAATATAATTGTTTCTGGAGCTAACCAAACTAATTGAGCTCTAAGTAAAAACAACTTTGTTTCTAATGCTGGTAATGTGCCGGCTGACACAGTCGTCTAGCATTGCATTTGTTCCTTACTCTGATCATTTTACCCTGCCTTTCTCTTTATGCTGTTTTTGTTTGATATCCAGCCATAGCTTTGTTCATTCAAACAATCATAGCTGTCATTTAAGTTCCTCTCTACAGGTAGGCACAAAAAGAAACCAACAGAAAATAGTCTGTTTGTATAAATATACAAAATATTTAAATGTAAACAAATAGTTGTATACATTAATTAAAGAAACATAATTCTTTATCTTATTAGCATTCGGTAGATGTACTACTATCTGAACTAAAATAGGAGAAAATCCTTCCAGCTGATATGGTTTTATACACAGCTCCACAAAATTGAGTCCTTTGCACCTTTTTCTTTCCTTTCCAAAAAATTCAAAAAGGAAGCTTTTGAGTGAGAAACAAAATGGTTAAAATTAGAAGCGTTACAGAAGCGTTACACTGAAAATGTAACGCTTCTGTTCCTCACTCAAAACTTTCCTTTCCAAAACTTTCCTTTTCAATTTTTATTTAATATGTATTCAATATGTATAAGATTTAATTTTAAATCCTAAAAATACAAATCAAAGTTGGAATTAAATATGTATTTAAATATGTAGAATTAAAATGTAGAATTGTATGTATTTTCTTCCAGTGTATGGAGACAGACAGTAAAGAATATTTGACCATGGCCAATAAGGCCTCTGGTTTTAAGTATAAACCTATGTAGGGGATAGTGTGTTATAGGGGATGAAAATGATTGAACTCAACCTAACACCATTTTCTGTTCACTTTCTAATTAGATTTTCTCTGCTGCCCTTTCATAAAGTGTGTCAAGATTATTACCCTATACCAACCATACCTCCAAACTGTCATACTGGATTTCATCACAACAAACGAGATAGTCCAATATATTAAAATGTAATTTTGCCTGTAATCTGCCTGAAGAATGTGTGCTGTTTCGAAATTGACATTGCTCTATATTTTGCAGGGGAATAATTGCCTATTGACTGAGACAGGAGGGCCCACTAAGGCAAGCATCTCTAAGGTCTGCACCTTGCAGGTGTGCCCTTGCACACACAGCCGGCTCCTTGTTCAAGAAAGGGTGAAAGGGGGGGTCTAAATTGAAAGAATACATCTGACAGTTGAAACTTTGCTTGGCAATGGAATGAATAACAAGAGCCAAAATACGAGGCAGGATCTAAACCACATGGAGCAAAAACAGAGATATGTTGGTTTTCCACCATTCTTCCTGTCTAATGCCCCTGCAAATGTCTTGCTAATAAAATGTTATCCATTTGTTTGACAATGTCTCCTAATTGCCAAGGGTTTAATCTGTTTAATTTGGGCAATGGGACATTTCTAGGGGGTAAAAGAAACAGTGGTAGCTAGAAAGAACTTATCATTTACATTTTAGACGTTTAGCAATTGCTCTTATCCAGTGAGAACTAGTATCGCATTCATATTATGTTAGATATATTTGACAACCACAAAATAGTTACAATAACTACATTTTTGTCTAAGAAGTTGCTAACAGCAGTCATTGCTAAAAACAACAATAGAAAACGAAGTGCAAAAATTAGTTAGCAAATGGCAACTGTATTCATTATTCATTGACTTCAATTACTTTAAACATTAACAATAGAACATTTCCCAATAATTGCATTGTTGTAAGTAACATACAGTTTTTTATTTGATTATACAAAGTATGTTTGAGATTAAACATCATTATTATTATCACAATTATCTATTAAAATCACACAGTTTGCACTAAAGAATGCTATACTTATTATAGCTTCACCAATTGCTTATCTGCATTATTTCAGCATTGCAAGAACACACAAGGAAAATTTCCACTACTATATTTTTAATAATCTGTAGGCTATTTAGGTCTGGATCATTCGTCAAACCTACTCATGTCTTTCATGGGCCTAATAATTGAAAGCAGAAATCTGTTCCTCTCAAAACATGGCACTGAAAGCTGGCAAACAGCTGTTTCAACCCTGGATAATCATATGGAAGAATGCATTATCAGCCTTATTTAAATATTTGCTCCGATTTGGAATAATCAGCTAGCTATTCAATTGGTGAGACAGTCAAACACAGATGCCAAAGCAAAGCGGAAGGGAATTGTTCATTGCTGCGCCACTGCATCACCACCAAGAACAATAGAATACAAGTAGAAAATAGAAATACAGATTATTGTTCTATACACAGTTCCAAACATTTTTACCTGGTAAATGTACTAAGACCTGCAAGAAATTATGTACTAAGAGCTGCATTTTTGCTCAGTGACAGAATGAAAGATCTTTCACTGTATTGATTAGGCTGTCACTCCTTGTTAAAATTACTTACTGGTAAGATGATAGTCACCTTGCTTCCCTGCGCAAACACAGGTGTTACCTAAGAGCATACATTT
The DNA here is from genome assembly GCA_016801105.1 of Esox niger. Classification (NCBI taxonomy): domain Eukaryota; kingdom Metazoa; phylum Chordata; class Actinopteri; order Esociformes; family Esocidae; genus Esox; species Esox niger. The sequence goes on from JACXGJ010004373.1 coordinate 17,936, forward strand.
TCGAACAAAACATATTCATGCTATTATTTCTTGCTTTATTACATAGAGACAGTGGGGAAAGATAAAGGAAAGAGTTTAATCTGAACTAGCAGTGACAGGGATTCAGACACAAGCTGCAGCTATACATCTGCACCTCTGGGCAATTCTAGGTCACTTAAAACAGCAATCTCTGTAAATTAATATATGTATTTTGGCTCAAGGGAGAACCTGTTAAACAAAGGGTTAATTTTCTATTGGAAAAAATCTTTTTTTTACCTTTATCATCTAAAGGTTACTAAAAGAACAGCTAAAAATAATAAGTACTATACATTTGCTTTATTATTTTACTTTTTCTGTCTTCATCGCAGTCAAGTATTTCCAACTTATTCAAGGTGATCTGTTGATTACTAGGACTGTACTTTACATTGATCACACAAAATTATTAGATACGCATCTGTCAGCATATTCAAGTCTGAGATTAATTTTCTTTAGTCTGTGCATTTATTTTATTATATAAATGGTTACCCAAAGATTACCTGCTTTCAGAACTTTAATGTGGCCTGACGTAATTTAATCTAGTAGAGGCTGGCATGGAGTATTAATGGCATTCCTGGTATATGTATTATCCTAAACACTGAATATACTGTATTACAGATTACAGCTACTAACCATCTCAACCTGTCTCTGAGGCTTGACATTGAAAAGGTCATTCAATAACTTCCTGGTTATTCAATGTTGTTATTACACTTACTACATAGTGCTAATTCTGCTTTATGAGAATTAGATAACACCTTAAATACATTACTTTTTTAAATGTGTTTGTGTAATTTCCCCACTTAACATAGTAATCAGGTTACCTATTAAACTGGTTTGAAATGAGGTGACAAAACATTTAATACAAAGTGAATGCTGCCATCTAGTGTACCACAGTCCCTGAAAAGTACCAGTCCACCTCAAGTCTCGCTGAAGTCCAGTCTAAATTGTTATTAGGTGGATTCTTAGATCTGTCCTATTTCACAAAGGTACAAGATATATTTGCATATAAACAAAGATTCTACAATCAAATCTCTACTAGGGTTGCCTAGGTGTGTTTGCACTAGAAAGTATGCATATTTGGGTACTCCCTCCTTCACCGTACAGTATTTTTTTTAATGTAAAGCCTGTCATCTCAACTAATTATAAAGTGCATCCTCCACAACCACCTGACTTCTAAGAAGCTTCTTCGTATTCATAACTCAGATTATTCAATTTCAAGCAGCAATAATCTGACTATGCCCTTGTCTATTAGCCTAAACTCTTCTGTTTACAGGAATTGACTTAAGAATCTACTGTTTATTGAGCTCCAACCATTCATTACACTGAAAGTTTATACACTAGCAAAAATGGTGGATATTAAAATTAAGAGACCACGGAAAATTGAATGCTTCTGTTCTCACTCAAAAAATTCCTTTTCAACTTTTTTGGAAAGGAAAGAAAAATGTGCAGTGGTCTCTTAATTTTTTCCATAGCTGTATATGCATGTATTTTCACAAACATAAGTCAAAATCCAAAATCAAAAGAATGATTAGCAAATAAATGTATGACTGTCTTATGAATGTTACAAAATGTTTCACCTGTATGTTATAGATTTGTGACTTGCATTACATTTGTGAGTGGAGTACATATTTGTGAGGGCCGCTACATATTTGTGAGTAGCATGTATTTCTGAGTCACATTTTATGAATCAGTTGCATACAGAATCCAGATTAGGACCTCTTGAGATCTGTTTATGCTTAGGCTCCAGAACCCCTATACAGATGTCCAGGCCCGGCGCCAGGACAAAGTGACTGAGGGGGCAGAAAATTATTTTGAGGGGGCAAATCTTTTGTTGGGCTATTTTTCTATATAGTACTTAAAACATTCAAATTCAACTGGAGAGGCTAAGCCCCCTATTGCCCTTTGTGGCACCAGGCCTGCAGATGTTGCTCATCTAATTCCAGCGCCAATGGGGCGGTCTGTGATGAGGCATGGCTCGTTATACTGCGGCAAGTTGCAGTGACTTGCGGCATGCAGGGACGCCAACGGGACAGAACTTAACATTTAGGACCCAAACCACAGGCCAGATAATAAATTAATAGTAATTATATTACTGCTCAAAAAACAAGGTAATAAACGTTTTATTGTTTAATGTTTTCATTCATAACTAAGTCCTTTATTTTCAACACAGGTAATGAATTTTCACATATTTTCAATTCATCACCCATTAACTGCTATACATATATAGATGTTTTCTTTTAAATTTGTCCATCCATTTCTGTGTTCCTAATTTTGGTTGCATGGTGGCAATGTTTTAGCCAGATGGCTACAGTAATGTAGTTAGACAAATGTATTGTTTAAATATACTTTTTTAAATCTAAAGGTTACTAAAAGAACTGCTAAAAATAATAAGTACTGTCCATTTGCTTTATTATTTTACTTTCAGATTTTTCTGTCCTATCTTCATCACATTAATATATTTCCAACTTCTTCAAGGGGATCTGTTGATTACTAGGACTGCACTTTACAATGATCACACTACATTTTTAGATATGCATCTGTCAGCAAATTCAGTCTGAGATTAATTTTCTTTAGTCTGTGCATTTATTTTATTATATAACAATTTTGCAAATGGTTACCCAAAGATTACCTGCTTTCAGAACTTTAATGTGGCCTGACGTAATTTAATCTAGTAGAGGCAGGCATGGAGTATTAATGGCATTCCTGGTAAATGTATTATCGTAAACACTGAATATACTGTATTACAGATTGCAGCCACTAACCATCCCAACCTGTTTCTGAGTCTTGACATTGAAAAGGAATTATGCTGTGTTGGGATATTTTCATAAAATGTTGTTATTTCACATTAACCTGATAAAGAGTAGACAGAATGTCTTATGTGATCACTTGCATAATAATTGTTTGTTAATTGAAGAAACATTTAACCAGGGATCATATCATCCCAAACAGTCTAATTGTTTTAGATTTTTCCACATTAAATTTTTAAGATAGAGTGATAAACTGTACTCTTGCTACTGTTCTCATAGTCAGTACAATGAGTGGTTGTTCTTATCTCATAGTGAGGACAGAAGGCCCTGTAGCTTGACCTTGACTCTCTTGGGAAAATCATGGGAGAATGGCAGAAATCATGCCACATCACGTCACCATCATGCCACCAATATTTCCTAACAGTGTGTTATGGGGCAGATCACAGAGGGTTGGTGGAAGATTCGAGAAGGATCCATACAGAAATTAGCACAATGGGAAGAGCAAATACCATTGTATAACCATACTGTATAAAAGTGTGTTTCCGAAGTTTGGAAGTCGGTTGTTCTGCAGACCAACATGGATTGGTTGCTCTACAGATCAGCATGGCTTTATTACCTTAAGAAAGTCTACCTTTGAATTCACAAACTCCTGAGTTGTTTGAATATGTTGGCGGGAAAAAGGGTAAAAAAAAATCACAACATGCTGTAATTACATGTTATACTTTATTTTAAGTTGCAATGTAACTATTAGACTTAATACATAGATTTGAGAACAACTTAGGGTACACTGTCACCCAATACTTACCAGTGCTAATTCTGCTTTATGAGAATTAGATAACATCTTCATACATTACTTTTTAAATGCGTTTGTGTAATTTCCCCATTTACCATAGTAATCAGGTAACCTATTAAACTGGTTTGAAATTAGGTGACAAAAAGTTTAAAACAGTGAATGCAGCCATTTCTGTGCTCCTAGTTTTGGTTGCATGGGGGCAATGTTTTAGCCAGATCCAAAATTAGCCAGACCGACAACGTTTTTCTTAGCCTTGCTAACGTTAGCTTAGTGTTCCTGGTAGTTGGCTACAGAGTTGGTCTTCTTTCACTTTACAGTTTTTATAGTGTATGCTGTTGTAGACAAGGGAGGAACTGACTGTTTGTGGTCCTGGTCTCTAGCTGCCAATATACTAGTTTCTTACAGTATGTGAACTTTGTTCCTTACGGCATACTTTGATTGGCTGGGAAGTAGCTGCGTGCTCCAAAAATGATAAAATGATATTCAACTGGCACTTCAGTTTTTTTTACTGAATAAATCCTTTCTAGAGCACCTTTAACAATGTTATGTTGGCGCTGGTGTTTATGGTATCACCCTGATTGGCTGTGGGTGTTAGGGTATCATTGATTGTCTGTTGGTACTACAATCAATAACAATAACAATAAGAAATAAGAATGGCCACCAGGGGGCATCTCTGTGAACATCGATACCCGCCTGAAACTGCTGTCAAGCCTGCGTCTGTATTTAAATGGCCAAAATAAAACATTCAAACCAGAAGAATATTGTCTACTATAATCCTGTTCATGGATTGCTATGTTGCTGTTTGTGATTCCATGTTGCTGTGTTATTGTGCTTGATTATCTGTTATTTCTGAGAATACGTATTTACTTATAAATCTACACACATGAATCTCTTCCTTTTCGTTAATTGTAATTATTCAAACTGAAATACAATTATTTGACTGGAAATGTAGCTGTTGATTACAACAATTACGTTAACATTTCTCTAGGCTGTCACAATTCTGCTGGATGGACAGAAGGACAGAGGCAAGACGGTCTGTGGTATTCATATTTTAATAAAGACACAAACTCACAGCAGTATGACCGGGCATAGCCTTCAGCTGCTAACCAAAATGAACCACACTACTGTGGGCAAACATTCAACATAAATAGGTTCCCCAATTGGAGGCAATAACGAACACCTGCCTCCAATTGGGGAGACCAAAGCACATAGTGCCTAGAGGCACCTCTTCTGGCCATGTCCTGACTATGGCCCCAGCCAGCGCAAAGATGGCTAGGGGCATAGCCAGGACGTGACATAGGCTCATTGCAGACTTTTAACATGCGAACATTACCTATTGGGTCATTGATGCTACTTTTCGGCACAAATATGTCCAGAAGACTGCATCGCTTTTTTGTCAATAAAAACGTTCTAAAATAAAAAATATGAAATTATTTTTACCACCAGATTTCTTAGATCAAGTAAACTATGCCAGAGTAGACCCAAACGAAAATATTATTCAAGGGTTTTATCATGAAGGACATTTAGTTTGAATAGGCATAGGCTACACGTTCAAACCATCAATGTTTAATTCATATTTTCAGAGGGAAATAACGATTTATTTATTTTCCTAAAGTTTCTAATAAAATGGCAATAAAATTAACAGAACATTAATTTTGTTTATTTACTGAACAATGGCCAAAATTCTGTTAATTTTTTGTACCCCAAGGAAGACACGGGTGAGATATAGAGCGTGTTATAATACTTGTAATGTCACATGCCTAATCAGTAAGTATACAGTGTAAAAACATGGTAGTCTCTAAATAGTTTTCAGTTTTTGAGTTTAGATTTCTGACAACGAAAGAATGTAATAAATGCTACACTTATTTAGGAAAAGTCATGGAAGGAGGGTGTAGCCTTCAAAATGGTAGGCCCTTCTGTACTGGCGCAGCTTTCTTGAAAAAATGCTAACACAGTTGTCTATTGGAAGCAATATAACGTCTGACATGAATAAAACATCTCTAAAAGGTTCTTCGTTTGACTATTTACTTGAAAGATAAAGAAAATGCAACGAAATTGTATTCATACAGTCAAAAACTGTGTGGCTCCATAGACTCCATCTTTCTTATTAAATTAAACACTGATAAGGCATATGAAGTCATGTATGCTAGAATAATAGAGCATTCTAAATTATATAAATATAGATACATTTGTATTATTCACCATTATACACTTAAACAATGCTATTGATTAAGAAAATAATATTTTTCTTGAACTATGGCTCTTGCATAACCAAATCCTAATTGGCTAGACAGGAAGCATAAGAATTATACTCATAGTTAGGCTCAATAAAAAATGTAAACTAATAACTGATTGTCCTTGTTTTCCTTTGTCACTTTTCGACAACATCTCTTCAAGTTATTTTGTCAGCACTCAAAACAGAGTTTTGTGAGTCTGGCATGATTTTGTTGATTTTTCCCAAGAACTCCGAGGAGCGGAATCATCCATAGTCAGAACAATGCCTCCTGGCTCGAAGTTCCTCTGTGGTCTGGACCACTTCTGCCGTTCTTGTAGAATCGGTAAGTATTCACATGTCCATCTTGTCCAGAATAGATTAGCGATGTACTGAACATGCCTCATCTACATTGCACGTATGGATATTCTTTCTTAAACACGCCTGCATGGATAACTGGTTGTGTTTTCAGTAACAACAGATGATTATGCGTCATAGCTTCAAGGTTGTTGGGATGATCGGAAGTCTTAATGATCGGTCAATCATTGATGATCAATTCAACTTAATACAGGATCATCTGAAGACTCTCATCATCCAATGTTTGTTGCTTGAGCACTGAGACAAATATCTTCCTTACAGTGCGAATTTGTCCATTCTCATACTCCTCTGTGGTGAGAAGCAGCAGGTGGGTTGAAAATTCACTTGACTCCTTTTTTGTGTCATGACTTCCTGAATCTTGGTCTGATTCAATAGCCACACAGCTCTCTCTCTGCTACGACAAATTTAGCACAACTGTCAGAAAGGATTACAGTCATCTGCCCTCTTCTGGTGTTTTAGCAATGCAGAGCGTTAATACAAGAATTGGTGTCTAGAGAATGAGCAACTTCAAGGTGAACGGAGTCTGTATAATCAATGTATTAGATCAGCATCTTCATCTGGAACTTTGACCTGGCAAAACATTGACTCAATGTCTGCCATCATAGCCACAGACTCTTCTCTGAATCTGCGGGGACACCAATGAGTGTGTTGGTGAAGTCTGGTCCCTGAAGTGACTGCTCATTCAGTGAGCTTCCCTGATAGGTTGCAGTGCAATCAAACACGACACGGATCTTCTTTTTCTTCAGAAGGTAAACTCCATGGTGAGGAGCTTCACTTCAGTGCTACATTCTGAGAAGACTGTGTTGTACTGCTGAATTAACAACTCTTGCTTGAGATAGAGATATGGGTTGCCATGCAGCTCTGCTGTCTTTCTTGGACTTTCTTGGACTGACTTAACATAATATCTTTTCATAGGTCCGTTCAAGAGACAGCTGAGGATGGTCTTGATTGCATAGGGCCCATCTCCTTCACTGTTTATCACTTGTCACGGTTCCAAAGCTTTGTGCACATTGGTTCCTATAAGCAGGCCAACCTCAGCTACTATGTGTGGTAGGTGTACTTGTTTCAGATAAGCCCATCTCCCAATGTTCTTCTGCACTGTTATGTTTTCTTTCTTCACAGGAATATCACTGTGTGTGAAAACCTTTGGTAGCTCAATGTAGTCTCCCTCTTCAAGTCCACACACTTCCAGATCTGACAGGATGCAGCTGTGTATTGGCTTCTTCTGACCCATTGCTTGGAGAAGGATTTCAATCTTACTGTCCCACACGTTCAGCTGTCTGCTTCAGTAACAAAATGTTGCTGAACTCCCTGGATTCATAAAAGCATATGTTTCCAGTCTTTTTACTTCTCTTTGACGTTATCTTCACTGGCACAATGGCGAGAATACATTCCCCTTCTCCGGCCCCATTATATCCACATATTGAATGTTTGAGTGACAAAAGAGCACTATAGATTGCCTTCTCTTTGATGTTGCTGTCTTCACTCTTCTTGGACATGACACCGTCTTCTTTAATATTCATGTAAGCAGTCTTTGCTTTTCCTTCTGTAGCTTTGCTGGAATCATGAAAATCTACAACAGTGGTTGCATAGCAACCTACATTTGTTTTTCAGAGAAGTGGATAGGGAAGAAGAGCCAGGTTTACAGACTTGGCTAGCTTCACTGAAATTAATGCATAGCAACCGTAGCTTGCTTTTCAATGAAGCTCACCAAGTCTGTGAACCTAGCTCTTCATCCCTCTCCACTTCTCTCATCTTGTACGAACATTTTGAGACGACAACTTGTATGTTTGTTGGATTGTCCATTTCATCCATGTACTCAAGTTCCTCCATAGTGTTGCGACATCCAATCAAGAAGAGTGCATATGTGTGCAACTCTTTCCCATCATCTGATTTGATCCGATGCCACTTTAAGGCCTTATCAATATAAGCATGGGCTATCTTCAGCTCATCACCATAATGCGTCTGAAGCAGCTGCCTTGCTTCTCTGTAACCTCTGCGTGGTGCCATGTGTTCACAGCTGCGGACAAGGTCCTGTGGTCCTCCACTGGTGAACTGTTGTTCCAAGTAGTACAACTTGTCTTGACTGCTCTCAGTTTTGCTGTCAATGACATGCTCGAATGCTCTAATGAAGGATTTCTAAAGAAGTGGGTCTCCTTTGAAGACAGGTATCTCTTTTAGGGAGGTGAGACTTGTCTTGCTGCTTTACGAGCATGTCTGTGATCTCGTTCTGCTGCCGCATAACTTGATAGAGATAATTCTCATATCCTACAGGTCTTTGGTGTTCATCATGATGGTATTGTCTACATCATTCCATACCTGGACTGTCTCCCACTGCTGTAGTACTTTCTTCTTCCCCTGTAGCGTGAGCTGGTTGGAATAGAAGTAGTGAGACATCTTTTCTTCTGACTGATGTTGCACGAGGTGGATATTCGTACTCCAACCCTGAGGCTCCTACAAGTTTAGATGTCCCCACCCAGGGTGTCATCATTAGTTTCAAACACTTTCAGCTTAGCACACTTGCTGCTTTTTAGCTTCTAACTGTGCATCCTCAAGTTCAATAGCTTGTTTAGTTTTTTTAGAGATGCTGCCTTGGCTAGCAATGCTGGATGCTCAGTTCTACTTCGTGAAGCTTTGTCAATAGGAGCTTGGCTCCAATTGGTTTAACCCTCTGCCCTATAAGCAGTCACTGAAAATTCAAATATGCAAATCACCTTGCTCATGGCCATCATATAAAAGCAAGTCTCACACCCCACTCAGCCTCCCTTTTTTATTCACAAGTAATGTTTAGTTATGCAATGGGGATTTCTTCAGAGCCATGGATGGCTTCACCACCTTCAACCCCCGGAGCGGTTGCTACGATCCCGGTGCCACCCTAGCTGCTGACTTCATTGACGGCATGCCGGTGTAGTGTGCTCAACACAATGGTCGATATGCATACACTTTGCTGTGCGTGTTTGGGACCGCTGTGTGTGACCGTGTGCATTTTCCCTTCACAGGTGAGAGTGGATAGGCTGGCATACTTTGCTTTGGAGTTCTCTTTCTGACGTCCTTTCTCCTCTCCGGGAAGGACTTCCTTGTGGAGTCAGGTCAGAGAGGGATGTGCCCGGCCCAGCTACGGCTCTGCCCACCTCCGGAACTGCTCTTCCCCGTTCTGCTGAACGGATGTGGAGCTGTTCAACCCCTTGCTCCTTAGGAAGGACAGGGGCATCAACCCCCTGGCAGTGAAGGAGCAATTGTTCTCTGTCATTCTCGGTTGCACCATGGCGCCTACACATCCCGATGCCAGTGCCTGCGCCTGAGGAGGAGGTGGACATCTTTAAGGCTGCCTGCTTGACACAGGCACCTTGCTCGATACCAAACAAGGTGTCAGAGGTCCCATCTCTGCATAAGTATGTAGAGGAGGCGTGGGGGGGCCCCGTTCATGACTCAGGGCTCGGTGAAATCTAGGCTAGTTGGGCAAGAGGAGGCTAGGATAGTTGGGCTAGGGCATTCCACCTCTGGAGGAGGCCCTGGCTACTTCATTGGTCCCAAACCTGAGCACTTGGGAGTGACAAGCACACGGCCCGGCCATCTGTAAAGGACTGCATCTCGGCCAGCCTAGCGTACAAGCAGTACGCTCTGTCGGTGCAGTTCCTCACGGCCTGCAACAATGTGGGCCTCCTGGTGGTGGCTGTGGCCAGACTGACGGAGGGCCGCACATCGCTGTCCCCAGAGGAGGTGAGCGAGGTGATGACTACGTCGGTGGGGCAAGTCAGGCGCCTCTGGCTGTTGCTGATGTCACTGAAGGAGCCTGAGAAGGCTCCTCACGCTCTTTGGCGCCTCAGTCACAGAGGCCCTGGTACGCCAGAAGCAATGCAGGGAGGAACATACCCAGCTGGGTCCCCTGTTCCTGCTTCCTCATGGGCACTGGCTTCCCCACCTGCCGCCACAAAGGTGGCTGGTGGGCTCAGGAGCCCGGGCAGGGATCAGTGGGACAAGGAGCAGTCCTCCTCTTGCCATACTAGGGTATCAGGCCAGCTGTACCTGACTGCACCACCTCCTGGGCCTCCATCCCCCTGGTACTGGAGATCCACACACTCTGCGGCGTGGGGTGTCCATGGGCAGTGTCAGTACATGTTCGGGTCTTTACAGATGCGTCTCTCACAGGCTGGGGTGGGACGTGCCAGTCATATTCAGTCAGAGGGGTGTGGTCTCCGTCAGGGCGCCACATCAACTTGATGGAATTGTACACAATCAGGCGCGTGCTGCTGCACTTCGCATCAACCCTGCAGGGCCAGTATGTGTTGGTGTGGTCAGACAATTGCACAGCAGTCACTTACAGTACGTAAACAGGCAGGGCAGAGAGATCCATGGCTGCATCGCTATCAATGGTGATGGCAGTAGGGCGGTGTTGTTTCCTAATATGGCCTTTCTGCCCAAGGTGATCAAGGCATCATTTTGTTCCATGAATATTGTGCTGTGGCCATTTTCTTCCCCTCCCCATACAGGAGGGAGGAGAGGTTGCGTTGCCTGTGCCCAGTGCGCGCTTTAGCACAATATGTGCAGCAGTGGGCGCCCGCATTGTTTTTGTGCTGGGCTTGGAGGCTCCGCTTCAGTTCTTACTGGAGGTAAGATGGGTTGATGCCGTGTGTGCGTTTGTTTTAGGACTGTGGGTCACTGCGCAAATATACGTGCCCGTGGTTGAGCGAGATGGAGGTGGCTCAGGGGTGCCTGGATATCCCGTGCCTGCGCTGTCCTGTTAGGCAGGGATGAGATCGCTTTGCCCTAAACCAATAGGAGCGAAGCCGCTATGGGCAAAGCTTCGCAAAGTTCTCATTCATCTGGGAGTATTGCGCATTCATCCAATGACGTCATGCAGTTAGAGAGGGGTGATAGGTGCCTGTGTACCACTTGGGTACCAGCACTAAGTGGCGTGGGCTGTTGGTGGGAAAAAGTAGTAAAATGGGTAAATTTTTTGAAAATATGCCTATTTTGGAAAAGTCAGCATTAAATGAAATGAAGATGCAGATTACTATCAGTCCAACTGTGACCATCAGAAACAGACCTAACGTGACATATTAATGAAATCGATAATTCATTCCCAGTAAACGCTTTAAACAATCAAAGTCCCGGATGGTTGTTGTAATTATGACTATTAAGCTATTTCACAAAAAGACAAGTATCAATTACCAATGATGAGGTAGTGATCACATATAGTCCTCTACCTGCCTTATGAGGAATGAACATACATACATAATATCAAAACACCAGTAAAATTAGGAAAACTATTGAGTATTAACAATGAAGCTAGATTCACATCAAATGTCCTGTGGTTTTTGTTTTCTGTCTTTTCTGTCTTGTATCAGTGATGAAAAGTTCCAATATCAGTTATTGCAGTCAGTGTGATGTGGACCCAGCAAATTGCCTGGTTGTCTAACAAGTCAGTGCAGGTGTGTAGTGGAGTAGTGACTTTCCAACGCTTCACTTGTTCAAGATTAACACCACAACAATGTCTTCTACTGTGATGGGACCTTGTGAACTTTCCAATCAACTGGTCCGTGGTATTCTGACCTGTAGTATGTGGAGTCCTTCATGTCTCTCCTCTCCTCTTGCTGTCGATGGTTCATCTAGTAATGGAGTGTAAAGCCAAATGATCTGACCCAGGCGTCTTCTGAGTGGTCAGGAATATTTTGAACAGACCTGTCCAGTGTAATTTTAATGATTCTTCTAGAATGTGTTGTTGTACTCACAATTCGGTTGTGTTGTCCAGTCGGTGGTGTGATTTGTCACCAAAAAGGGGTCCAACACAAACGGTTAAAACTGTGCAACAGTCCATCCAGAATTGCTTAGTTTCTTTCAATGTGCTATATTTATGTCCGATAGCACCTGGCAGTAGAATGAGATTCTGTTGTCTGATCAGACTTGACTTTGCATAGACAAATCAAATATAGTTTGACCTATGCTATTCAACCATTAAAATGTTAGACCTAACATCATACAAATGTTTTTAAAACAAATCCTATGAATGGAAGATGTGAAACATAACAGATGACAATGCACTGCTATAACTATGACAACAGGAACAACACAATTGTTCATTTAACACCATGAGAGAGAGCAGAATCACGGCAAATGCGACCAAGGACGGCGCCATCCTGGAATCGAACTGGCCATCCTTTCAAGATGGAAATGAAAAATAGAAAATAGGTGTTGCATACCACCCCATCCATTCGAGAAGGTGTGGCATACCACATTCATCAAAATCAAAGTCTTCAAATGTGTAACATGGTCACTTGTGGGATGGATTTATAAATCATATAACCCATTGGCACATTTCTTGTGAAGCTAAACAGCTCTCAATTTTGAATACACTTCGGAATCTTTTCTCAGGTCAATGAAATTAGCTATCATGTATTTACAAATTCCGGTAGTTTGGTGGCACATACCTAACAAAATAAACAAATTGCCCTCTAGGTGAAATTCTGTTTAAGTTGGAAAGAAACTGTGTGTAACCTCCTGCAACCTACTTAGCATAGTTACAGCACTCAAATTTAACATTTTTAAAGGTTATTACCCAACTATCTTACATATCATCTTGATTAACTTTGTGGAAGTTTAATTATTATGCATATATATTATAAATGAATTATGCATAAATATATTCTATTTGCATAAATTAGGTTTATTAGATATGTGTTAAATATGTAGGGTTTGTGTATATGATATACAGGCTGTATACTTTTCTCTGTCTAGGAATTGGGGAAACATGTGGTTAAAAATGGCTAGTTTGTCCCCATCTCCGTCAGAACTCTTGCCAGCAAATCCTTGTTCTCCTTAAATAAACCATTTGAATTAAAGTACTGGTTTCCTAGAGTATTTATAATTAAGAAATTAGAATTAAGTGGACTCAACCCATCAAACCTGAGAAGTGGAAAATAATTATACGCAACAATTTCTTAAATTGTAGGGACATTTTCCAACTCTGTTTCATTTGTAATTTTATTGGTCAGCCTTAAAGACTATCACCGTGTGGATTCTTCATTCTTCCACTTATACAATATTTTAACCTTTTGTAAGAGAACCATGAAACAATTTTACCAGATTAGAAAATCATCATTGCCCCAATTTCTAATTTGTGACTAGGTTTCAGATGTACTTACTCGTGCTAGTGAACAGCTCAGCACGCAACATATGGTTACCATGGCGTGGGCCAGTTAAAGCCTACCAACATTGTAGTGAGACCCTCTTTGAGGTTTTAAATTATCACCAACGCAATAATATGTTTGATTCAAAATTACACAGTGAGCATGACAAGGCACAACAAAACAGGCTATTCCTTGAATACCTACTAAAACATGTTCAAGCATGACAGGACAAAACAGGCTAATTTGAATGCCTATTAAAATATGCTATATACCATCAAAAGTACTTTCAAATTAATATTCACTTGAATAAGCATGGTATTTATCAAGGGAAGTGATCAGATTTCCACGATAGGATCCAGCTCTACTCAATATTTGGATACAGTACATTTTTGGAAACAGATTTAGAACTCTTAATCACTGATTATATAATCTCATGTTACTTCCATAGCACCAGAACTTGCATTATGATATATAAAAGATAGCAGAATATACATTTAATAACAAAAGAAATCAAAGAAAAATACAAAATACAGCATAATAATAAAACAGAATAAATAAAGACTAAACAGTGTGATAAAGTTTAGAGAGTTTAAGAGCGCAGTCATAGGCATGTGAAAAGTGAAGTGTTTTTAACCTGGATTTAAATATGCATATGTTTGGTGCACATCTAAGATCTTCTGGTAGTTAATTCTCCTAAATGCAGCTTCTCCATGTTTAGTTTGGACTCTGGGCTCTACTAGCTGACCTGTGTTCATGGATCTAAGAGCCCTACTCAGTTTATATTCTTCAAACATATCAGAAATGTATTTGGGTGCTAAACCATTCAGAGATTTATGAATTAAAGCATAGCTTTAAAATCTATTCTTTAACTGATTGGAAGCCAATGCACAGATTTTAGAACCGGAGTGATGTGGTCCTGGTTAACATTCTAGCAGCTGAATTCTGAATGAGCTGCAGTTGTTTTACAGTATTATTTGGGGAGTCCAGTTAAGAGGACATTACAGTAATCAACCCTACTAGAGAGAAAAGGATGAATGAACTTCTCTTGGTCTTTTTGGGACACCAGGCCTTTGATTCTGGCTGTATTTTTTAGATGATAGAATGCTATTTTGTTGACCGATTTGTAGAATGCTACTTTGCTTGCCGCTGCTCAGCATGTGGGCAGAATATCTTGTGGTTCAACTATCTGAACATCATGTCTTTGTCTTTTGGTTCTTCTTCTGACACTCATTCTGCCAATTGCCAGGGATTCCACAATAGTGATATGATACTGCTTTCTTTGCCAATGGGCTTCGAATGTCTTTAGATGTTTTTCCTGCTTTCAATGTGTCCAGTTCCTTTATCAACTTTTCAAATCCATTTTTCAACTTGACCAGTTCCTCCATATTTTTTAATTATCTCTTGTCAACAGACATCTATTTTCATGCTCTTTTTGATGTCATCAGCTATTTTCTCTATTACAACATGTGAAGCTGCTGTCCTCATTTTTAACACATTGTTTTTAAATTAAAAATGTAATTTCTGTACTTCCCCCGACTTACTATTTCACACGGGTCAAATTGTTACCACTTTTGGATGGAATAAAGGTTTCTCACTAATATAGGTGGCCTATATTAGGTCTTGTAATACACATGTTACACTTACTATTTATTCTAGTAAGCACTTCCCATCACAATAGGGAAGATGTAGCTTCTTCTGTGAAATCTCTGGACTGAGGCTAAGCATTCATCTTTCAGTGTCAACGTAAGTCTTACATGTACTCACCACATCCATTGCCTAAAAAGCGAGATTTCTAGGTCTTCTTGTTCCAGATGTGGCAATCTGGATACTAATGCTCTTTTAACTGACTATTTTTATGGTCATGTGGTTTTACTCACCATCCGAGTGCAAATTCCAACAATGCACGCTCACAGCACCATGCTGTAAGAATACTCTTGTTTAATAGTGTAGTTTTATGACTCACTGTTCAGTTGTTTTCAGAAACCAATACTGCTTACATGCAATTGCAAAATGAGCCCCTTAACTCTCAAGTCAATTTTCAAAACAACTTCTTTGCAGTTGCAAAATAAGCCAGTTAGCTCTTCAGTAAAATCAGTAAAACGTATCCATCTGGGTCACGGCACCATGTTAGCTTCTGTCCACTTTTGATCCATGAGTCAGGGGAGAATATTTAATAAGCATGAGTCCAAAATGTTAACCTTCCATAGTTCTTTCATTTTTCCCTCCATTGATTACAACGTTAACACATTTTATGCCAAGACAGATAGGATGTGGTCACTGTTCATAGCGAACAATTACACAGACTATTATAAGAAATAGTTTATCCTCAAAATGCCCTTGTATGGTATATTCCAACCTATGACCCAAGGGTCCATTCAGAGAGTCCTATGACAGTCACATACACCATTCCTAGCAGGTGGCATGGACAGGGTGAGTGGACACCATCAGTAATGGGGCATTACATTTCCTACCTAGTGTTCTTTGTACAGAGAGTTAATACTGTCATACATTGTGTCAAGCTCAATTCAATTACTTTTCATGACCAATATCTCTCACAGTGTATATAAAAATCCACACACCCCTGTTAAAATGCCAGGTTTTTCTGATGTAAAAGAATGAGACCTTTAATGGGACCTGTAATGTAAACAATTCAATTGAAAAACAAACTGAAATCTTCAAGGGGGAAACATTTTAAATAAAAACCTTACAATAATCCGGTTGCATAAGTGTGCACACCCTCTTATAATTGGGGATGTGTTCAGAAGTAACAAATCACATTCAAACTCTTGTTAAATAGAAGTCATTACATACCATGCCATGCCATCATTTAAAGTGAACTGGACGTCCCTCCAAAATTTATGAAACATGCGGAGAACACTGGTCAGGGAGGCTTCAAAGAGGTCTACCGCAACATTAAAGGAGTTGCAGGAATTTCTGTCAAGTACTGGCTGTGTGGTACATACAGTGGGGAGGACAAGTATTTGATACACTGCTGATTTTGCAGGTTTTCCTACTTACAAAGCATGTAGAGGTCTGCAATTTTTTACCATAGGTACATTTCAACAATGAGAGATGGAATCTGAAACAACAAAAATCCAGAAAATCACATTTTATGATTTTTAAATAATTAATTTGCATTTTATTGCAGGAGATGAGTATTTGATCACCTACCAACCAGTAAGAATTCCGGCTCTCACAGACCTGTTAGTTTTTCTTTAAGAAGCCCTCCTGTCCTCCACTCATTACCTGTATTAACTGCAACTGTTTGAACTCGTTACTTGTATAAAAGACACCTGTCCACACACTCAATCAAACAGACTCCAACCTCTCCACAATGGCCAAGACCAGAGAGCTGTGTAAGGTGTTAAGAATGATAATGTGATAAAGGCGAATGTGATTTGTTAATAATATTAATGTGATAAAAGCAAATGTGATATGTTAATAATGTTAATGTGATATGTAAATGTTGATGTAGAAATTGAGGAGGAAATTAGAAAAAGAAAGGTGCCGAATAGAAATTAAGCTGCAACAGGTTGGGGAGGGGGAGTCATGTACCACAAGTGCTGCAGTAACAGGAAAACACATGTTATTGGTTAGGGGGGCTGACCCGAGATCCGTGCCTTATGAGCCGAGGTAATACAATTAGTAATTTGAGTACTCACGCCCTAGCGAGTAAGAAAGAATGTATATGCCGGGGGTAGATTTGGGACAGGGCGGGAAATAAAAAGGCTATAAAAACCGCACTGAGGGGAAGTAACTTTAGACTTGTTGGTAAGCTTGTCTCCAGATATATCTGATTGGGTAATCAATAAAATTGGCTGAATATTGATTATTATATTGTTCTCTTCATTATTGACTTCATCTCATCAACTTATTCGGGTGAAACAGGTTTGGCTTCAACAAAGGACATACGGGAGCGCATGTCCAGGCTCGTCTGAAGTTTGCCAATGACCATATGGATGATCCAGAGGAGGAATGGGAGAAGTTCATGTGGTCTGAGGTTTTTGGTATAAACTCCCCTTGCCGTGTTTGGAGGAAGAAGGATGAGTACAACCTCAGGAAAACCATTCCAACCATGAAGTATGGAGGGGGAAACATCATTCTTTGGGGATGCTTTTCTGCAAAAGGGACAGGAGGACTGCACCGTATTGAGGGGAGGATTGATGGGGCCATGTATCGCATGATCTTAGCCAACAACCTACTTCCCTCAGTAAGAGCATTGAAGATGGGTTGTGGCTGGGTCTTCCAGCATGACAACGACCCGAAACACACAGTTAGGGCAACTAAGGAGTGACTCTGTAAGAAGCATCTCAAGGTCCTGGAGTGGCCTAGCCACTTGAAGGATCTGGAGGTCTGTATGGAGGATTGGGCCAAAATCCCTGCTGCAGTTATGCAAACCAGGTCAAGAACTACAGGAAACGTATTATCTCTGTAATTGCAAACAAAAGTTTCTGTACCAAATATTAAGTTCTGCTTTTCTGATGTATCAAATACTTGTTAAAATGCTAATGAATTATTTAAAAATCATACAATGTGATTTTCTGGATTTTTTTAGATTCCGTCTCTGAGTTCAAGTGTACCTATGATAAAAATTACAGACCTCTATATGCTTCGTAAGTAGGAAAACCTGCAAAATCAGCAGTGTATCAAATACTAGTTCTCCCCACTGTATGCATACAAACACATTAGATGATACACATTACATGTCAAATGGTTCAAAGCAAATATTTTTTAACGGACCATCTACTTGTAGCGATATATAGTTGAACCATTTTTGAGTCATGCAGACATGATCCAAGATTACCTCCATTCGCTGCACATGTTCAACATTAACACAAGTTTGGGATGTATAGAGTGAAGAATCATTCACTTTCCTTTCAATAATTTGCATCATAAGCTCTGTAACATTTCTCAAAATATTTTTTTTTGTTGTTCTCTCAAATAATCTACATAAACATCATCACTTTGTTGAAACATGTCATTTTCCAGATCACAACAGACACTAACCGGTACCATTACCTCTGACATTTGAACAATCTTTCCATCGCTTATGTTGCTCGTGAGGGATGAAAGCTCAACCAAACCGGATTGAAGTCCATTTTTCTTCTGGAGTTTTCCCTTGTGCTGCATTGTCTCTGTGAAGCTCGGTACACCTTCCCAAACAATCTCCAGATCAGTGTTGATTGTGTAACCTTTAATGCTTGACTTCATTTCATGGCACACCACATGGCGTAAAATGTACAACTTCACTTTAGTGAAGTCAAATGCAAAGCCGACCGTTTTTCCATCCGCCATGTCATGCTGCACCATCAGCTGCTTAAACTGAGGTATTTGAGTTCTATACACATTAAGAAAACGCTTCTTTGGAGCATCGTATATTTTTGGAATGTATATTTTTTCGCTCCTCTGTTCTGCGGCCTATTTCATAAGTCACTGTTGTCACTGGTGTATCACTAACCACAGACGACATCTTGATTCTTATACAGAGTAAAAACGATTTCAACCTGAAATCCCAGAGAAGTCTAACTCTTATTTATTGATAACTGTCAGAGAAGGAAAAAACGCTAACACATGCTCAACCCCCCTTGCTCTGCTCCTCTCCTACTCAGAAAACAACTGTCCAAATATTAACACCCACCCTAAGACCAACTCTAACAAGACATGTAACCCCTCGGAAAAACACAACTGTTAACATGCCAGGGGACATAAATTAACAACCCTTAATAAGCACTTCCCATAATCTTTTTGACCTAACCCCTCTCAGAGAGGGAGGGGTAGAACAGTTGATTCTGTGGGCTAACAAGACATGTAACACCCTTGAATAACACAACTGTTAGCATTCAAGGGGACATAAATGATTAACGAACAAAATAAAAACAGTTCCCATAACCCTTTTGACCTAACCCCTCTCATCCCACAGAAACACCTGCTATACCCCTCCCTCTCTAACCGGACAGGGGAACCCTGGAAAAACAAATGCTACATTCCGGTCATAAATCATAAACATATTCTCACACACAACCGGCTGTTAAGCAATCAATGAAATGTTGATCTGTGCCATATCTTATATTATTCTAACCCTTGCTTATTCTTTAAATATTCAAGCACTATTCTCCACTTCCCCCTTATCTCCATGACCTTAATTTGGCAAGTACCCTCAGACCAAACCACCTGACCATACTGGGCATCGTCAGTCCAACTACACAGGTTATTTTCACTCGGAGTTCTTACCCCAAATGACCTTTGCACCTCTTGCCTGTTTTTTTCTGGGATCATTGCGTATATCCCTCTCTGCTCGTCTGGACCTGGTAGAGGCCTTCACGTCTCAGCTCCTTCCACCTTCTCCAGAAGACCCTTATATAGACCTGATCTCCTGGTTCAACTGCTCTGGACATACACATGGTATGTAAGTGTCCAATTCTTTACTATTTATGTCTCTATCCCATAATTGTCCCCATGTCAAAGTTCCCTGGCTTGTGTTTCACCAATCTCTGGTTCTGTCCTAACACTACACTTCGACTGCGTACATAGTACCTGATATTCCTCATTTTGTACAAGTCCTTTGATTTCGGTCCCCAAGATTGTCTGTACTAATAAAAATATTTTCTTTAAGCTTCACTGTAAGCAAACGATATGGTATTACTCCAGCCAATAGCGCTGCTGTGCATTCCTCATTCCTTCTGTCAAGGTCAATGTCTAAGCCATTTGCGTTATACCAGAATTCAGTCACATTAGTCCCAGTCCAGGTCTACAAAGTTGATGGTAACAAACTCTAGTTCTTTGATGGGGGTGCCTGGCTTTCCCTGTGCACTTTCTGCTGATGCCCCCCCTGGGCTTGGTGGATTAACGGGTTCCAGGGTGCGGCGAGTTTCCCCATAACTTTCTTCCATATCTCTCCTTGGGCTAATAGCATCGGCCATAGCGTGCAGCCGAGCAACAGCAGACAGACCGCCATCCCGGCTCATGCCTGATGTGCCCTCTCCTGGCGATTCTGGTTCATCGGGCGTCCCAGGGGATAGATCTGGACGTTTCAAATTTCCATCAGCTCCCGCTGGTTCGGCTCCACTTGAGTCATCTGCATCCTCACTTTCCTCCTCACTGTCTTCTTCCTGTGGCCTTCGACTTGCTCTTCGGGGAACTTTGGTACAGTGGTTGACATGATACCAGGTGTTGCTGCCCTCTACCCTTATTGCTGTTGGAGTTGCCTGGACCTGGTAGAGGCCTTCACGTCTCAGCTCCTTCCACCTTCTCCAGAAGACCCTTATATAGACCTGATCTCCTGGTTCAACTGCTCTGGGCTGGTTGTCTTCAGGCTCTGGATTTAGTGTCTTGGATTTCATTAGTGCCACTCTGTCTTCCAGCTTAATTTTTACTGGTGTGGGCAATGCATCCACCAGCGCCTTCCTGAACATGAAGGACACTAGATCAATAGTCTCCAGCCTCCACCTCTACAGCTGCTTCTGGAGATATACAGCTGGATTCTCCGTCTCCCCCAGTGGTGTTCCTTTCAATATATAAGATTCGATTACGGCTGAATACTCTTCCCTTAAGGCCTTCCACATCTGCTGTTGGAACGGGTCAAAGGACTGTCCATCCCCCAGGACTGTCCCTATCATTTCTGTTTGGCCGCCGTCTCTTAGCACCGCCTCCATTTTGGTCATCCCCACCTCTCTGGCCAGCAAAGCCTTTAGGACCCCCAACGCCAGCAGTTTTCCCATGGTTTGTTCTTCTCACATTCTTATCCATTCACCAGCACCATTATGTGTCACGTCCCCGCCTCCGCGAGCGCGCAGAAGAGGGCACCTGCGCTCCTGAGTTTCCAGTACGCACCTGTTCTCACACCTTTCATCAATCACCACTCACGCACCTGTCCCCACTCCTTGTCACCACGCAGTACAAATACTACTCCTTGCCACTTCTTCCCTGCCAGATCAGTGGTTCATGTACGCATGCCACATCTCGCACTTACCAGACTCTCATCCTGCCTTGCCGTGTTCCGACCGATCGCCCATTCCCGACAATTCTGCCTGAGCACTGTCTGTACGTCTGTTCGCTGCCGGAATTCTGATCTCTCACCTGTCCCCGACTACTCTGCCCGTTCCCTGACTGTGCTTCTGCCGCCCGCTCGTTTTCCAACCATCTGCCCGTCCCCGACTACTCTGCCTTCTGCTCGTCTGTGCCTTCGCCACCGGTTCGTGAGACGCCTCACACTCCCCGTCCCGACCGCTCTGTCTGTCTCTTCCCCACTCCTTCCCAGTCCGCGCTTGGATCATTACCTGTGCCTGTGACATTATGTAGGTCAGGCAACTTAGCAATCAACCCATCTAGGTCCTGCGAAGCCCAGGGCAAGTACTGTGGGTTATCCCCTTTTATTAGAATTGGGTACATTTGTGCAGGTAGTTTATATTCTGGGGCCTGTGCTTGACTTCGCAATGCATATCCATTTGGGGCTACCTCTACTTTTTCTTCTCTTTATGCGCATTCTGCCTCCTTCTGCGATTCTTCATCCCTATACCTGCCCATTTCTTCACGCATTTCTTCTATCTCATTTCTAAGTTGTCTGATCATCTTCTCATAGCGGTAAATCTCTTCTTCCCTTTGCTGCTGCAGTTTTGCAGCCCTCACTCTAAATTCCTGTTCTTTATTTTGATGAAACCATTCTACTTCTACCACCTCCTTTCCTAGCTGCATTTGCTCTGCTCTTCCGTGCCCTTTTGATTTCAACATCTCAGCACATCCCTTATAACAGTCCAGATTAATTGTAGGGTTTTCTTTCTCTTATTTACCGTTAACCGGGGTGTAGGCTTTCACAGGCCTCTTTCCCCCATCTATCTCAACTTCTCCTTCTACTCTTACTGTCCCTTTCAGGACACCGTATCCCTCTATATGGTGGGGTAGTCAACCCATTTTGGCAAAAAATATTCCTTTAACATGCTTCTGTCTTTGGCAACACTAGCCAACTGACCTATATATTCTTCTAAAAACAACTTAATCACCTCTATCTTTCTCGCTTATGCTTTCTTTTTTATGTAACATCATTACTCTTGTCATTTTTTATGACAGTGTCTATCTCCTTGCACAATGAGATATCAAATGTCCCTTATTTTGGCCATTTTGTTGCCATTTTCTTGGTCCTTTTCTCTAAGGCCTCAGAAATCATCATACTTTCTTCCCTACATAAGGGAAACCTCTTCATCAAAATCTAAACTTGCGTCCCCGCCATTTTGCTTTTTACCTTTCTGTTCTGAATTGGAATAATTGATAATTCTCTCTGTTCTGCCAAATTTCTTCCCTCTTGGGACGTCTGCCACTTAACTTGGCCCTTTCTCTTCTCTGGGACCACTGCCTAGAATCTCCTTATCTATCCAGGTGCTTTCAATCACACTAGATCAATACACCACTGATCCACAGCCTCTCATAATTATATGACTGAACAAACACAAATACAATTAGCTGAGATATCATTTATTTCATTTTTGCCAAATTACAGTGCACAAACTGTGTATTACATTCTTTTCTTAGAACCATATACTCTCTCCAGGTCTCTACTTCTGCCTAGTAAGAGGTTCATTCAGGTTTGGGTGACTGGACCATGCCCGTCTACCTCGCCATATCAACCAAATTACCTCTTGATCCTGTACTCACGTCACTAATCTTCTTGATATCACTTCATCTATGTCCTCATATCGCTGTTCATACACCTTTTTTGTACATATTCTTGTCATAAACAGAGTGATCAGTAAATCTTCTCTCCAGTAAATCTTCTCTCCAAGTCTTGTACGTTCTTTGAACCCACTTATCTTGAAATCTCCTAATTTCCAACACCTTTCTGTGGCCTGATCATGTATTCCTCGCAACGTCGATCAGAACCACATTTCTTCCCCTGGCCTCTGCCTAATTATGGGTATATCTAACTCTGGATCACTGGACCAAATTCTCCCACCTGCTCTTTCAATCTATGTCGCCTGTGTATGTACTGTATATGCAGACTGCAACCTAATGATTATATCTCCAGTGTCTGGATCTCGACAAACAGCCTCTTTCTTTTTGAAGATTGTCACTGAAATGGTGGTAGCTGTAATATTATCTTTCAAGGGATATATATTGTCTTCTAATAGGCAAGCCACTCATTCCTCTCACATTTACAGTGGGGCAAAAAAGTATTTAGTCAGCCACCAATTGTGTATGTTCTCACACTTAAAAAGATGAGAGAGGCCTGTAATTTTCATCATAGGCACACTTAAACTATGAGAGACAGAATTAGAAAATAAATCCAGAAAATCACATTGTAGGATGTTTTATGAATTTATTGGTAAATTGGTGGGAAATATGTATTTGGTCAATAACAAAAGTTCATCTCAATACTTTGTTATATACCCTTGTTGGCAATGACAAAGGTCAAACGTTTTCTGTAAGTCTTCACAAGGTTTTCACACACTGTTGCTGGTATTTTGGCCCATTCCTCCATGCAGATCTCCTCTAGAGCAGTGATGTTTTGGGGCTGTCGCTGGGCAACACGGACTTTCAACACACTCCAAAGATTATCTATGGGGTTGAGATCTGGTGACTGGCTAGGCCACTCCAGGACCTTGAAATGCTTCTTACAAAGCCACTCCTTCGTTGCCCGGGCAGTGTGTTTGGGATCATTGTTTTGGATCATCCAAATACTCTCTAGCAAACCTCAGACGGGCCTGGACATATACTGGCTTAAGCAGGGGACACGTCTGGTACTGCAGGATTTGAGTCCCTGGCGGCGTAGTGTGTTACTGATGGTTGCCTTTGTTACTTTGGTCCCAGCTGTCTGCAGGTCATTCAATAGGTCCCCCCGTGTGGTTCTGGGATTTGTGCTCACCGTTCTTGTGATAATTTTGACCCCACAGGGTGAGGTCTTGCGTGGAGCCCCGGATCGAGGGAGATTATCAGTGGTCTTGTATGTCTTCCATTTTCTTATGATTGCTCCCACAGGTGATTTCTTCACACCAAGCTGCTTACCTATTGCAGATTCCGTCTTCCCAGCCTGGTGCAGGTCTACAATTTTGTTTCTGGTGTCCTTTGACAGCTCTTTGGTCTTGGCCATAGTGGGGTTTGAAGTGTGACTGTTTGTGGTTGTGGACAGGTGTCTTTTATACTGATAACAAGTGCATACAGGTGCCATTAATACAGGTAACGAGTGGAGGACAGAGGAGCCTTTTAAAGAAGTTACAGGTCTGTGAGAGCAAGAAATATTGCTTTTTTGTAGGTGACCGAATACTTATTTTACCAAGGAATTTACCAATAAATTCATTAAAAATCCTACAATGTGATTCTCTGGATTTTTTGTCTCTCATAGTTGAAGTGTACCTATGATGAAAATTACAGGCCTCTCTCATCTTTTTAAGTGGGTGAACTTGCACAACTGGCCCCACTGTACTTGTTATACGTCTTAGGGCTCCACACAGCCCTCAGTTCAATCTTGGGCAATTCTCCAACTACAACTGTCGACACTCACTCTGCATTTATCGGCAGACCCTCTTCTTCCTTCTTTATTTCACTCTATTGACCCCGTCTCTTTCTGGTCTGCAGGTAGTTGTCACTCCCCTGGTTTGCAGGTAGCCCCCCTGGTAAGCAACACCCTTATCTTTGTCACGAGTCCAGTAATCGCGGCAGGACGTGGTGCAGCTCGAGTTAAAACAGGTTCACGTGTGATAATAAGGCTTAGCAACAATAGGCAGACTTAGAACTGACCAATACACACGCGCGACACAAAGACATTTTAGCAGAAACCCTCTGTATAGGCAGGACACATAATAAGGGGCAGCTTGCTGAGATAGGGTTGCATCGCTATTTGTAAAGGTTCGTCTGCGTAATTTTACACTATCTACTACACCTCATTAAAGTAATTTGGATACTGGTTCATTCTAGAGAAGTTCATTGAAACTACTTTGAGAACCCCGTGGTTGATTTCACCACATACTCAGGAGTTTGTGGATTCAAATTAGACTTTTAATGAGCAATCAAAAAGCCAAGTTGACCTGCAGGAACACACACATTTATACAGTGTTATCTTGCATAACCTTCCTGGTCATCCCCTTATGTAAAGTTTTGGACGGATATTCCTCCCCATCCGCCACCATTGTTTTGCAACCTTGTAAGACCAGTTCCTTGTTATATATTGGTGGCGCAGCCTTTAGAAACTTGTATACAAATAATAGAGCCTTTAGGGCCCTTTTCATTTACTACTTGATTATTCCAAAATATTGATTAATACATAACAATACACATCTCATAGGTTATAACCTTATATCTTTGATTCTTGCTTAATACATTCGTATCTCATACATTCATGAAGGGTGAGAATTCAGAAACATTCCCATGTCTTACCTCTATACTTCCATAGCATGTGCCAAGAAACTACCCTGTGTGCACAATTATTAGGCAAGTGAATATTCTGATCGTATCATTATTCCTATGCACATTTTCAAACTCCAGACGATATAAAATTGAATGCTCATTGATTTGAATTTTTTTGGGGCAAAATGTATTGGTGTCATAAGGGAGGGTGTGGCAACAGTGTATAACACCTAATAACAATGTGTGCATAATTATTAGGTAATTTCATGACCTCTGGTGAAATGGGTCAAAAAAGAGATTTAACTGACACTAAAAAGTAAAAAATTGTAAAATGCTTTTCAGACAGATGCATCATGACATAGCTAGACTATAGAGTTGTGATCACCGGACAATCAATGTTTTTATTTCTTAAAAGTCAACTGGGGTGAAAAAATGCACGGAGAAGAAAATACACAAATTAACTGCATAAGACTTGGGAAGAATTAAATGTGAAGCTACCAGGAACCCATTATCCTCCAGTGCCATCATATCCCAGAACTGCAACCTACCTGGAGTGTCCAGAAGTACAAGGTGTCAAGTGCTCGTAGACTTGGCCAAGGTCATAAAGCCTGAAACACAAACATCTGAGTTTGGCAATGTTGTGTAGATGGAACAACAGTGTGTTTGATGTGCTGATCAAAAAAGAGTGTGGAGTCCAGGATGACGCCAAGGGTTACGTGCTTGGGGGGATGGAGAAACAACGGTGTAATTGATGTTGAAACTGTATAGTTTGAGGAAGTTGTCCGTTATCCATGCTTTTTTTTGCAGTCAGACAGGATTCAATATGGGTAAGAAGTGTGTTGGTAAGAGACTTGGTGGCTAGTTATATTTATGTAACATTAGCATAGCAATGGAAATGTAGGTTGAAGTGGCAGAGGATTTGACCAAGGGGAAGGATGTAGATGATGAAGTGTAGGGGACCAAACGCTGCGGGACACCTTGTGTGACTGCAGCTGAGTCCGATTTTAACCTGTTCGGTTAGTGAAATAGGAATGTACCCAGGCGAGTGCAGTTCCCTCAATACTCAGCCCCTCGAGCCTGGTGAGCAGAATCTAGTGGTTAACGGTGTCAAGGGCAGCATTCAGGTCAAGGACAATCAGAATGTTGAGGAAACCGGCATCAGCAGAGAGAAGGTGATTGACGTCTTTGAGGAGTGCAGTTTCTGTGCTATGGATTGGCCGGAAACCAGACTGAAGTGGCTCATATAGGTTATTTTTTAGGAGGTAAGCTTTCAAGAGTTTTTGCCAGGTGGGGGAGGTTCGAGATGGGGCGGATAATTTTAAGAATGGTGTTGTCTAGTCGAGGTTTCTTTAGGATGGGGGTGACAGCAACAGCTTTGTAGCAGGAGGGGACAATACCGTTGGTGAGGTTGACAATACTTCTGATATGTGGACAGAGAGCAGGTATGGAGGCTTTAAACAGGACTGTGGGAAGAGTATCGAGTGAGCAGGTAGTATTTTCGGATGTCATTATGAGTTCACTGATATAAGGGGAATCAACTGGACTGAATGAGGAGAGGTGAGAGTCCTGGGGAGCAGGTGGAAAAATATGGAGATTAACAGTAAGGGGGCTGTGGTAGATTTTTTTAGATAGTGAGGAGTTAATTGTTATTATTTTATCTTTAAAAAACTGTTTAGTGGAGGGGCTAGAGAGTGAGTCATTGCAGGGCTGAAGTAGTTTGCTGACAGTAGAGAAGAATGTCCGGGAGTTCATAAAGGAGCTGTTGATTTTGTTTGAGATGTAGGAGGACCTAAAAGCACTGAGTGCATCTCTGTAAGCGGAAAGGTGATATATGTAGGCTTCAATCTGAAAAGTTTGACCCGATTTAGTAGACTACAAACTTGCCTTATGTTTCGGAGCTTAGATGTAAGCCAGATTTTGGTGGGGTGACTCTTGATGGACCAGATTAATGGGCTTTTGGCTGGATCACTAATGGACACACTCATCCTAAAATGTACTCAAGTAAAAGTTGAAGTAACACCTGAAAACACGAGTCAAGTAACAGTAAAAGATTACGTGGTGAAAAAAGTTCTTGAGTACAGGTTACATATTTTGTTCAAGGCAATTACACCATAGTTACTACAAGGAAAATGTATTTAAGAGAGTACGAACGCGAACTGCATTTTTTATGTTTGAATAGGCATTTGTTTTCCAGAGTGAGCCTATAGTCATGCAGAACAGAAAACTAAACAAATTGTTAATATGTGTTGC
>JACXGJ010004374.1:0-45776 GCA_016801105.1 Esox niger
AAAATAAATATATATATATATATATATATATATATATATATATATATATATATATATATATATATATATATATATATATATATTCAACTGGTGCGGTTACATTTATTCAGAAAAAGGTCTCTCAGAATGTAGGAATATTACATTTCTGTGGTTTTAGGTGCAGAATATTTTGATTTGATGCTGAGTAATGTCTTTTTTATTCATTCAATGACACGTCACCCGATTTAAAGGGATATGTCAAGCAAAGACTATTTTCAAGTGGCAGCTTTTATGCAATCATTCATGTGATTAAAAGTCTCTCTTTATGGCTCCCCTAAAGTGAGCTCGCTCTGCTTTCTGATCTATAATCTATTAACCCAAAGTGTTTTTTACATCCATTCAATCGTTCTTTAACTTCCGTTATGAATGTTGTCATAAATTACAGCAAATATTAATCCCCACCATAATGTGAAATATACGACACTGTTTTATGTCATACATATTTCTCTTTATGTTCCCTTATCATAAACTTTAAGAGCCATATTTCGTTTTATTGAGGTAGAGTATAGGATAATATCATACCCTGTGTCTACACAGTGGTTCCACACACAGAAGCCTACACTGACGTTACAGCTTTTCTATTAAGACGGTCGTTGCTACTGAAGCTCCATTACTCATGGAGTGGCTAGAGTTGCGGTCCAACTGTAACGGCAGATGTCCAGCACTCCTCACGTTGACCTTGGCTGGACCATTCCCCGGGTGTTCCACATTCTGCCAGGTTCTCCGGGGCAAGCTGCCGGAGCCCAGCGTCCATGCATCATCGACCCGTTCGAGGGTGAGTGGAGCTGCCACCGTCCTGGCTGTGGCCATGTCCCTAGGCCCGTAGTGTGAGAGACCCATCAAAACTGGAGCAGCACCAGAGGATTGCTTTGATATGGGCCAGTGTGCGCTGAACCTTGGCATGGACTATGACTGCACAGGAGGACAAGCTCCCTACAGGAATACCAGGATGTAGCCTTGAAGGGCACGCAAAGCATTTGCAGACCGTAACATCTGAAGGATGTACATAACTAGTGACATACATGTTTAACATACAGTTCAAGGAGGAGTTAATTAACATAAAAAGTTCAACTGTAAAAGGCATATCAAGATGTAAAGTCCTGTACAGGAAAAGACATACTGCAAGGACAAATATCATTAAAGGGCAATACATGATGGGTTTCACCCATAGGTTAACATCAAGTTCTGTAAAACATCAGGAGATTGTAAAACCCAGCATAGTTGTCTT
Source organism: Esox niger (assembly GCA_016801105.1). Classification (NCBI taxonomy): domain Eukaryota; kingdom Metazoa; phylum Chordata; class Actinopteri; order Esociformes; family Esocidae; genus Esox; species Esox niger. The sequence goes on from JACXGJ010004374.1 coordinate 1,268, forward strand.
TTAAGTTTATAGACTGGCACACACTAGTTATATTCTGTATAGGTTTGGTCCCACACCAAGTACATTTAATCCTGCAGTGTAAAATAAGGTGGTTAAAGCTGCCCAGCTTAATAACATTAGTAACAGTGAATAATTGATAAGTGGGTAATTACAGTACACCATAGTGTTCAAACAGGGGTCTCCCATGGAGGGAATACTCATGCATATTCTCCCCTTATGAATTTGGCACCACATGCATCGCTTGTATAGGCCAACTGGGATAGAACATATGGTTTCGTATTGGAAGAGGAAGGAGCCATTGTCTATTTGGAGGCCTTGTCTTTCATTGTGCAGATGGCTGAACACAGGAAAATATCAGAGTATGCTCCTGAGAAAATCATGTTGAGTAGTAAAGTCCTTGGACTTAAGTGAGGATGCCAATGGCAGAGAAGAAGTGGAAAGGAAATGAATAGGGTGACGCTAAACAAAGTCTGACGCTTGGACTTGAATGAATTGCATTGACAGATACAATATTTTACAACGCCATTTCAAAGTAATTCGGACCCTGCGTGAAATGCAAATAAAAACAGAATGCAATGACGTGCAAATCATTTATCCCTAAATATAATTGAAGATACTAAAAAGATAACATCAAATGGTGAAAATTATTCATTGTCATCCACTTAGCCTGCACACAGGTTTGCAGGAGCCAATCCCAGCAGACATCAGGCAAAAGGCAGGGTACACCCAGGAGAGGCCACCAGTCTATCACAGGGCCACACACAGACAACCAGCCACACTCACATCCACGGACAATGTAGGGTCACCTATTAACATAGGCCACAGGACCTTTGGACGGTGGGAGGAAACCAGAGCACCTACGCAGACACAGAGATGGCTCTAGCCATCTCTATGTGCTTTGGTTTCCCCAATTGGAGGCAGGTGTTCGTTATTGCCTCCAATTGGGGAACCTATTTATGTTGAATGTTTGCACACGGATGTGTATTTCATTTTGGTTGTTAGCCGTAGGCTATACTTTTCACCCAGTCTTAGTGTCTGTTCTGAGTTTGTTCTTTTGTTTCTTTTGTCCATTAAAGTATGGATTATTTCCAAAACAGCCGTTCTGCCTCTGCTCTTCTGTCCTCCTACACCGGACACTATGACACTAAAGTTGAGACTGTTGTCACTTGTCAAAATCTAGACGATAGCATGATTTTACTACTCTATTGCCATGTAAATAACAGCGTAAAAACCTTGGGTAATTTAACATTTAATTTAACTCACTGTAAAGTAAGTAAAGACTTTGTGAATTCCTAATACTCTTACTAAACCACAACTATACGATGGTGTCCAAATATCCAAAATTATACTTGTCTCTGATTGGTTTTAATTTGGTCCTAGGCCAACAACTTTCAACAAATTTTCAAAATCCATGGGGGCCTGGTATCAGTTGATGCTGAATGAGTGAGCATGCTGGTTACAGTAAAGGAAAATAAGGGGGCTTATATCTAACTGACAGTAATAGCTGAAGGGGCTGACTATCTAGAGAGAACAATAACAGAGAGAGGAAAGGGTTTTACAGACTGTTTCAAACCCTTGGTTTGTCCACCCGAGGACAGATATTTCTAGAAAATATTTAAAAGCTGAACTGAACAGTAGCTCAACTATAAAATTCACCTTATGCATGCCATTTGTGTTCTTTCTTGTTTTTCTACAAATAGTTTTTCCTTGTAGTGTTGTTGTGTAACTGTAAAAATTATTTTGCTTACATAGTATACACATGGCAAGTTTAGGTACAGTATATGTTTTCATTCCTTGTGCAAGACAGATTTTGCTCAACATCAAACAGCAACTTCTGATATTTTCATTCATACTACCTGAAGAGAAAATGCTGTTTTTTTCCCCAAGGTTGCTTGCTGCCTATAGCTAGGCTGTTTGAAGTCCACCCAGGACCAGATGTACTCTTGTTCCAGAGGGGGTAAAAGGTTCATGAGGTGGTGTTTAACAATTCTGTATCAAACATCCCATATTCACTACATTTCCATCCCTGTTTGGGGAGCAGGCAGTGCATCCTCTAGTGTACTTTCATACAACCCTTCTAAAAAAGGTATAACACCTGGGTAAGAAGCTGTGGACCTGAAATACAGGTGTAGAATGAAGACAATGGTCCAAGTGCTGTGATGTAGAAGCAAAAACAGGTATACAATTACTGCTCCAGTTGATCGTGTTAAGATGAGCAAACGCTGATATAAACCAAAACATTTTTAAAAAATGCATAATTTGATTGCTCTTCTTGCAGGTCTAGGCTTTATGGAATTTTATAAAAATGCATGAGAGGATGTGGTATAGAGCCAATAAACCTTGGCTGAGAGCTGTTCTCAAACACGACACATGGACTAGTTCACTGACATAGCTTTCAGCCATGGTACATAAGCAAGATATTTTTTTCAAAACTTTGGCAGTATGCCACAAACTCATGAACCATTGTCTTATGTGATGTTTATGGTTTTAAAAGCATTTTTACAAATCAGTCTTTGAATGTGTCCTGCCACCATACAAAACCGTAACAGAAAAAACTGCGATGTTGCGGAGGTGGACAGTAGGGGAGCTCCTCAGCCCTGGAGTCAGCCCTGGAGTCAGCCCTGGAGACAGCCCTGGAGTCAGCCCTGGAGACAGTCCAGCGACAACACCGGTGGCAATGCCAGTAACCTACCCGGAAGCAAGCTCAGACACCAACCCTACAAACACTGGCTGTTATTGCCGGGGGGCATTGGTGTCCACCGAGGGAGACCGAATCTCGGCAGCCATCAAGAGATCTCAAGGTGGGACTGATGTTAATGATATCTCTGCACCTGTGTCCTGCCACCATATGTAGCCATTACAACACATGTATTGTTAACAGCAATAGTACATGACAAGCTGTTTTAACATTTATTCCTCAGGACTTACTAGTTACTATTTTAAAGTGACTAGTACTTATTCTATTGTAACTAGTAACTATTCAATACTTATTAGTATATCATCAAGTTTTTCTAGGAACAATTCATTAGATACTAGTACTGTCACGAACCTGCCTCCGCGTTCTCGCGGGGGCAGGTCCTCACGCTCTTAGCCGCACCACTCACCTCTCTCCCTTACGCACCTGTTCCCACTCCATGATTACGCACCTGTTCCCCATTCATGATTACACACTTGTCCCCAATAGCCTCATTACCTACAGTATTTCCTCAGCTCTCTGTCGTTCCGTCTTTGCCAGATTATGGTCGTATTTCACCTGCGTTCTGACCAGATGACCAGTCCCCAGCCACCCGATCTGACTGGTGTGCCGGCCGTGTACCACGACATAGGGGAGGTGTTCAATAAACAGGGCGCGCAGTCACTGCCGCCGCATAGGCCCTACGACTGTGCCATCAACCTGTTGCCCGGCTCCACCTTCCCCAGAAGCCGCCTTTATAGCCTTTCCAAGCCGGAGAGAGAGGCTATGGAGAAATACATCCGGGAATCACTGGACTCCGGTTGCATCCGGCCTTCTTCCTCCCCTCTGGCGGCGGGTTTTTTCTTTGTGGGGAAGAAGGACGGCACACTCCATCCTTGTATCGACTACCGGGGTCTCAACAACATCACTGTCAAGGATAAATACCCCCTCCCTCTGATGACCACTGCTTTTGACTCCCTACAGGGCGCTACCGTGTTTTCAAACTCGACCTACGCAATGCCTACCACTACGCAATGCCTACCACTCACCGGTTTCAATACACCATTGGGTCACTTCGAGTGCCAGGTAATGCCTTTTGGCCTTACCAACGCACCGGCTGTTTTTCAACGTTTCGTCAACGACGTTCTGGGAGACATGATAGGGCGCTTTGTGTTCGTTTATTTAGACGACATCCTGATCTTCTCTGGGAACCAGGCCGAGCACGTCCAGCATGTGAGACAAGTCCTTCGTCGTTTGCTGGAGAATAGCCTTTATGTGAAGGCTGAAAAATGTGAGTTCCACGTCCCAACCATCTCATCTTTGGGTTACATTGTCTCCAAGGGAGAAGTGCGGATGGACCCGTCGAAAGTGGAGGCGGTACTGGGATGGCCAAGACCAGACTCCAGAAAGGAGCTGCAGAAATTCCTGGGGTTCGCTAATTTCTACCAGCGATTTATCCGGAACTACAGCCGGGTGGCAGCCCCATTGACCGCCCTGACCTCCTGTGCTAAGCCGTTTTCCTGGACCCCCGAGGCCGAGGACGGGCCCCTATCCTCTCCCAGCCGGACCCGTCCCGACAATTCGTGGTTGAGGTAGACGCGTCTGACATAGGGGTTGGGGCGGTCTTGTCCCAACGCAACCCTGAGGACGGGAAACTCCACCCCTGTGCTTTTCTGTCCCGCCGTCTGTCGCCTGCAGAGTCGAATTATGATGTAGGAAACCGTGAGCTACTAGCTGTAAAGATTGCCCTGGAGGAGTGGCGTCATTGGCTGGAAGGAGCAGAGCAGCCCTTCCTCGTGTGGACGGACCACAAGAACCTAGAATATATTCGGTCCGCCAAACGCCTCATTTCTCGCCAGGCCAGATGGGCCCTGTTCTTCGGACGATTCAATTTCACCATAATCTACAGACCTGGATCGCGTAATGGAAAGCCTGACGCACTGTCCCGCGTCTTCTCCAAGGAGGAAGAGCTGCGCGCCCTGCCCGACGCAATTCTACCCAAGGGGTGTGTTGTGGGTGCCATCCTTTGGCAGGTCGAGGAGGCAGTCAAAGCAGCCCTGTTACATACCCCCAGGCCGGGAAACGGTCCTCCCGGCCGTCTGTATGTTCCCGGCTTCTGGTGGCCGTCCATGCGGGAGGACACGCGGAAATACGTCTCTGCCTTCCCCGTGTGCGCGCAAAATAAATCATCTAATCGCCCCAGCTCTGGACTCCTGCGTCCCCTGCCCGTTCCACGCCGCCCGTTTACCACCCTCCGAAGACAACACGGTCATTCTCACTGTCGTCGACCGGTTCAGCAAATTTGCCCGTTTCCTCCCCTTGCCCAAGCTCCCGTCTGCGAAGCACATGGCGGCGATTCTGGTAAGGGAGGTGTTCTCGGTATTTGGCCTTCCCACCGACCTGGTTTCAGACCGGGGCCCACAATTCACCTCTGCTGTCTGGAAATCCTTTTGTCGGGCTATCGGTGCCACCGTCAGTCTTTCCTCGGGGTTCCACCCCCAGACCAATGGTCAGGCTGAAAGGGCTAACCAATCCCTGGAGACCACCCTCCGCTGCCTTACCTCCACCAATCCCACCACCTGGTCCTCCCAACTGACCTGGGTGGAGTATGCGCATAACACCCTGCCCACACCCTGCCCCCGCCACCGGTATGTCCCCGTTCCAGTGCCTGTTCGGTTACCAGCCCCCGCTGTTCCCGTCCCAGGAAAGGCATCTGGCGGTGCCTTCAGTACGGGCCCATATTCGGCGCTGTCATCGTACATGGCACCGCGCCAGGACAGCTCTGCTCCGATGCTCCGGTGTCAACCAGACACGTGCCAACCGCCGCCGCATTCCGGCCCCGTCTTACTCTGTGGGAGACAAAGTCTGGCTCTCCTCGAAGGATCTGCCCCTATGGGCCGAGTCCCGCAAACTATCCCCCCGTTTCATAGGCCCCTTCACGGTGGAGCGAGTGATCAACCCTGTGGCGGTGCGCCTGAAGCTGCCCCCGTCCCTCAAAGTCCACCCTACCTTTCATGTCTCCTGCCTCAAGCCTGTCCGGCCTCCTCCTCTCCTGCCTCCTCCTCCGCGTCCTCCCTCACCCCGGATCATCAACGGGGGGCCCGCGTACACAGTTCGGCGCATCCTGGACTCACGGCGCCGTGGCCGCGGGATCCAGTACCTGGTGGACTGGGAGGGTTACGGCCCGGAAGAACGCAGTAGGATCCCTCGGTGCCAGATCCTGGATCCCGCCCTGCTCCGGGCTTTCCATCGCCGGCGGCCTGATGCCCCTAATGGTCCGCCTGGGGGCGTCCGTCGGGGGGGGGTACTGCCACGAACGCGCCTCCGCGTTCTCGCGGGGGCAGGTCCTCGCGCTCTTAGCCGCACCACTCACCTCTCTCCCTTACGCACCTGTTCCCACTCCATGATTACGCACCTGTTCCCCATTCATGATTACACACCTGTCCCCAATAGCCTCATTACCTACAGTATTTCCTCAGCTCTCTGTCATTCCGTCTTTGCCGGATTATGGTCGAATTTCACCAGCAACCTTCGAGTCTTCTGTCTGTTCTGATCACCCGTGTACCGACTCGTTGCTTGTCCCCGACTACTCTGCCTGCTCCCCGCCTGTACTTCTGCCGCCAGCCTGTGTTTCGACCTTCCGCCCGTCCCTGACTACTCTGCCCGTCGCCTACCTATACCTATACCGCCCGTGTACCGAACTACCGCCTGTCCCCGACTACCCTGCCGGTCCCCGATCAGTGTCTCCGCCGCTACTCCCAGTCCTGTCCTGCTCGTCGCTGAGCTCTCCACCAGCCACTCTACCGCTAACCTGCCAATCCGCGCTTGGGTTCCCACGCCCGACCGTGACAAGTACTTATTCATTATTTGCTAGTATCTATTACAATAACTACTGGTAAATATTAAAATTATACTAGTAATAAATTCCTAGAATTTGCCATTTAAGATAGCTACTATTTGCTTCAGAGTAGAAACTATTCAAATAGTCATTAGTATCTGTTTCAGTTTTACTAATAATTGTTCAATAGAGACTAGCACTTATTCCTTAGACACTTCTTATCTATTCCAATTAATACAGTCAAAAGTTGTACTGTTACTGGTAACACATTTTATGCAACAATCGAGTAGTCATTTTGACTCATCATTACTGGTGACAAGTTAAAAAAAAATCTTACTAGGCAGAATAAACTAGTTCCTAGTAGCCATTGTAATAGTTACTAGTAACTAATAAATTGGTACTAATATCTAATGAATAGTTACCTGTAAAACAGAAACTGGTACTAGTAACTAACAAGTACTATTATCCAATGAATAGTTACTAGTTACACTAGAATACATACTTGTTATTATTAAGAAACAAATAGTAGATATATATCATCAGGAAAAGGCATGAGGGGATGTGATATATATGACTCTCTACCACAATATACCATTTTGCTTATATACCATAAGCTAAGAGTTGTGCCTATGAACTAGGCAATATGTTGTGTTTAAGAACTGCTCTTAGCCAAGGTATATTGGCCCTATACCACCTCATTTTTAAGTCTGTCACTAATAGTCTGGATGAGTACAATGATACTGTGGCATAATACATCAGCTTCTGCAAGGCCAGCTGCGTACCAACACAGACAAGGGTGGGCTACAACAACAACAAACCCTGGTTCACTGCAAAACTCAAATGGCTGCGTTTGGAAAGAAGGCGTTCAGGAGCAGAGAGAGAGACGCAGAGGAGAGGGAAGAGGTACAGAGAGGCTAAATACAGCTTTGGTAAGGCAGTGAAATTATCTGCCTGTATGGGCAGAAATTAAAACAACAATTCTTTACCAACAACTCTGCTTGTTTGGAGACCTACAACTTGCCAATAACTTGAATTACTTGCACTGCAGACTTGCAAGACAAAAGGGCCGTCCCTGTCTGTACAGCCATCAACATCAACCCCCCACCATCTCGGCCCATTCACAATCACCTATCCCAATCTGCCACTGCAATGTACATTTCAATCCAGGAGGTGGACGTTAACAGACTATTCAAGAGACAGAACCCCTAAAAAGCAGTGTCTCCCTATCCACCCTAAAGCTCTGTGCAGACCAGCATTATGCTGTGTTTACAGACACCTCTCTGGAGACATGCTGCATCCCGGGCTGTTTCAAGTCCTCCATCATAATCCCAGTGCCCAATAAGCCAAGCATGACAGGACTTGACGGCTACAGACCCATCGCCTCTGTGGTTATGAAGTTGAGGTGGGATAGCACCTTGTGCTATCCCCCCTCAAGACCAACACCGACCCACTACTAGACCCACTTCAACAATTCGGTCAACATGGCTCTTCACTTTATACTCAACATCTGGACTCCCCTGGAACTTACCTGTTTGTAGGCGTTAGTTCCGTGTTCAACACCATAATTCCCGCTTTGCTCCAGGACAAGCTGTCCCAACTGGGAATGCCCGAGTCCGCATGCAGGTGGGTCACAGACTTTTTATGTAGCAGGAGGCAGCATGTGAAGCTGTTGATGCACCTGTCCGATCACGACTGTCCTGTCACCCCTACTTTGTTTTCTGTACACCAACAGCTGCACTGCCAGTTGCGGATGACACCATACTCATCTGGCTTTGTTCTGATGGAAATGTGTCCGCCTAAAGGTGGGAGATTGACCATCTAGTGTCCTGGTACAGTCAAAACAACTTGAAGCTCAAGGCCCTGAAGACAGCAGAGATTACAGTGGACTACAGGAAAAACCGAGCTGCCTCCCCCCAATCTCCCTGAGTGGCTCCCCAGTCAACTATGGAGTCCTTTCGCTTTCTTAGCACCATAATCGCCCAGGACCTCAAGAGGGAGCTGAACATCACCTCACTTGCAAAGAAAGCTCAGCAGAGGGTGTACTTCCTGCAACAGCTGAAAATGTTCCACCTACCAAAGACTATGATGATGCATTTCTACACTGCCATCATAGTCCATCCTGGCCTCCTTCATCACCGTCTGTTACACTGCAGCCACTGCCAAGGACAAAGGCAGGCTGCAGTGCATCATCCACTATGCAGAGAGGGTGATTAGTTGCAATCTGCCATCTCTACAAGACCTACACAGCTCCAGGCGAGCGGCAAAGATTGGGGCTGATCTCTCCCAGCCTGAAAAATTAACTATTCTGAACTTTCCCCTCATATATATATATATATATATATATATATATATATATATATATATAGTTTTATGTTTAATTAATATTTTACCCCAAATAGATTTAAAGGAAAGATATGATATTCTGAAGTCTTATTGTTGCTGTCGAATGCATATGTTTCTCTGCAGCCTTATTTGTACCTACGAGTACAAGTACATGAGCCCAGTATCGGCCCGATAATGGTATCGGTGCATCCCTAATCATTATATTCAGCTCAAACACTTTTTTAAATAATGTCTGAATGCATTCTTGGCTCCCCCTACATGTATTCTTTCAGTTTCGGCATATCGAAAACTCGGGTGGGAATCGCTAGAACAGCTATTGGTTACATAAGCATCTTGATGGCTACAAGGCTGTACATCCAGCTTACATTACATTTGGGGGAATACAAGGGAATGGTGAGTCTTATCGACACACTTTGTTGACCAATTTCACTAACTTTATAACAGTTTATGACAATTTCTGTTTAACAACTGATGATCAAACGTTAGCCGTTTATCTTAGTAAAGTTAGAAATGAGCTAGGTCTGTAATATAACAAACGACGCATGACGTCTGACTAGTAATCTGTCAGTAAAGTGGCTACTTATCAAGATGTAAGCCAGTCTGATTAAAACAGGGGAGTAGCTAGCAGCAATGAAGTTCTGTGTTGATTTCAGCAGTGCAGTGCCCACTGCTGTACTCTCCCTTCACCCCCGACTGCGCTCCTGTACACAGTTCAAACACCATTGTCAAGTTCGAGGGCGACACTGGAGTTGAAGGTCTGATTAGTGACAATGACGAGTTGGAGGAGGTCAAATGCGGCGTGGTGCGTTGTCTCAACCTGGTTCTCAATGCATAGAAATCCAAGGAGTAGTGTAGATAAAAGTAAGTTTAAAGGCTGCGGTCACGTGCAAAACAAGGCCAAACATGGTACGTGTGTTCAGCTTCAAATTCCTGGGTGTCCACATCTCTGAGGACCTCTCCTGGACCCCCAATACCTCAGCCCTGGTTAAAAAGGTACAGCAGCGCCTGTCATTTTTCTAGGAGGCGGAAGAAGGTCCATCTGTCCACCAAGATCCTTGTGAACTTTTACTGCTGCACAATCAAGAGCATTCTTACTAGCTGTTGCTCTATAGGCGACCAGAAGGCCATACTGGTGCCCAGCTCCCAGCCATTGTTGACGTCCAGCGCAAGTCGTGTGTGTCCAGGGCATATGGCATCATCAGAGACCCTTAACATCCATGCCACATGCATCATTATGTACCTGCGTGTGTGGAATGCAAGGAGTTTAGTTCATGAGGCCAAATTCCCCAAGTTGCAAGAACTGGTAATTATCGTGTTCTGGAGATTTCTCAGGTGTTTTCACTATATTGGTCTCTGTATCAATAGCCATAACTGTATAATGTTAAACCCCTCAAATCTATTGAGATTGTAGGTTAGAGTTTAACATATATTTGTAATGGATATCGTTGTAATTTATATAATTTATTTCAATTCAGAAATATATTTCATTTAACATCTCAGTTTAGTCCAATCCTCAGTCATCCAAGGACTACCCTTTGAAGATCTCTTAAGTCTGATTACAACATCTCTATTATTCACAAAGAAGGCTCATTGCAAATATTCTTACTGCATCAGACAGAAGACATGCAACATCTTCTGCTCTGTTAGGGCCCAGTTTTACAGGGCATCCTCATTGCCTTCATTCTGTCTGGTCTAAAACTGACAGTCAAATTGCGCTGCATCGTGTTCTTATTATCCAGTGCACACAAACACTCATAATTAATTCATATTATCCAATGCACAAAATCACACAAAATCACCACTGTATATGGCGTTACAGTCAACATCTATAAATGTGTATTCGTGTCAGTTGTAGCTTGATCTGTATTGCTCTATATAACCTATGCATGTTATTTAATATTGTATATTATGAAAATACCATTTCACACAATAAAAGCCTTCTGACAGTAGCTGTATATATGAGCAGGAGTCATGCAAGCTTCTGCCCGACCAAAGGTATTTAGATTGGCATTTGAGGGAGCTTCATGTATCTGAAACAATTATATTATATATATATATATAAATAGTTTTATTAGCAGTACATGTTAACATCTAAAAGCAAATTTGATTGCGATGTACGGAGATATCAGGTCCTGAAAGATTTGGTATTTTTCTTAAGTCTGAACAGTATGTTAACTGAAGAATAAATACTAGAATAAAACACAACATTACTAGTAAAACTAAAATAGGTAACTATTGTAATAGTTATTAGTAACTAATGGTCTTGTCTCAGTCTCGGACAAAGAGGACTCTGGATTTCATTCCAATACCGGTCAAGACTACAGCTGCAGCAATATCAACAAAATTGCTGGTGCATTGTTTAATTTATTTGTAAATATCATTACTATGATAGGATGTTAAATGCCACGCTTCAGATGCAACCAATAAACCTCACTCATTTCTAATGTGAAATTAACCATCAACCCTTCCGCATCCCTGAAAATAAGGGAAGCACCAGCTATGATTAGATTTGTTCACCTGAACCACAAAGTTTACAGTAGCGTACTGCTTATGTGTTTTGAGTGTCATGAGCTCCTCTCTTAACTCGCTCACCTAATCACTCAATCGTTACTTAAAAGAAAAATAGGCTCTTTCTATAGTTTAATCACCTTAAAAGGTAATTATTTCAGTGATTATTTCATCAAAAAAAATGTCATGGTACACTTACAGTGGCTATAAACTCTACTCACCCCGGTAAAATGCTATTTTTTTGTGATGTAAAAGAATGAGACAAAGATAAATTGTGTCTCTTTTAATGTGACCTATAATGTGAACAATTAAATTGAAAGGCAAACTGAAATCTTCAAGGGGGAAAATCAAAAACCTTGCAACAACTTGGTTGCGTAAGTGTGTACACTCTCTTATAACTGCTGATGTGGCTGTGTTCAGAATTAACCAATCACATTCGAACTCATGTTAAATAGAAATCATTACACGCCTGCCATAATTTACTACATAATAACTGTTTCTGACAAAGAAAAACATCCCAAGCCTGGCTGAAGTTTGCAAAACCAAACATCAAGTATCCCAAAAGCATGTGGAAAAATGTGTTATAGTCTGATGAAACAAGGTTGAGCTTTTTGGCCATCATTCCAAAAGGTATGTTTGGTGCAATAACAACACTACTCATCACCTAAAGAACACTATACCCACAGTGAAGCATGGCGGCATCATTCTTTAAGGCTGTTTTTCTCTAGTTGGAACCTTAGTCAGGATGGACGGAATTATGAACAGTTCCAAATACCTTCAGCCGTCATAAATTCATTTACATTTTTAGTACTTTAAAAACCTTTGCAGGAATGACGACTTTATGTCTGGAATGCATGGACATGACCAAACACTGGGTTTCCTTGTTTGTGATGCTTTGCCAAGCCTTTACTACAGCAGACTTCAGTTGTTTGTGGGTCTTTCTGCCTTAAGGCTGATTTATACTTCAATGTCAATTGCATCTGCATAGGATCCGCGGACAACGCAGAGAGGCGCACAGTCCGCAAAGGCAGGCCTGGATGGTGCTGGGAGGGTTTTACACACAGTAGGGATCCGTGGGAAAATTTTACCTCATGTATCACTATCAGCGAAAGCATCAACAATAGAGTCTGTAGGCATTGTTAAATTTGAGGAACTTTTGTCCGTTCAAGTACAGTGACATTGTGGCATAAGTTCTATGGTTACTGTACATAATGAAGTCATGTAACTGCAGGTCTATGTTATGCCGTCCTTCAGGTTGAGTATTCCTGTTGAATAGTAAATATGTAACATAGTATAATATGTCGTCAGTGCAGATGGAATACATCGGCAGCTCGTCAGACTTAGAGCCAGGACTGATGAGAAAGTCCTTGACTCCAGGCCAGCTAGCATTCTTGATTAAAATGGTAAGGGTTTGCTAAATAAGTTGATTCTGGTGTGCTAACTTTGGTATACATCTTATAGATGGAATGACCGGGGGGGTCCTGGTTTGGGAACCACTGCCTTAGCGGACAACGTTTTTTGGCCTATGCATTGGGCTCTACCCCTGCAATATATGCTCTGGAAACTTCCACAGAACCAATTTTGGTTTGCTAGGCTTACTGTCACATAAATAGTTGTTAGCAATATAAGTAGGACTTTTGTTCTTTCTTTATGTATTAGACATTATATGGCCTGTCTGGAGGGTAGAAGTTGGAGTGGGGTTGGCCTGGGTGAAGTTTATCGTCTGTGAAGGCTAATTTGAGCAGCTCGCAGATGGACTCCTGGCCTGCTGTGTCACCCCCCCCCCCCTCCATCGCTCTCCATCAGGACCTCGAAGGCAACAAAATCACTAATGACACACATCTCCCACTCTCAGAAAACTTGGCACTGTGCTTTGTTTACTTGGGATGTGGTTCTGGAGTTTTGTAGTGTAACCTCTCATTAATATTAAATAAGGAAGTGACAGTTGGAGGAGGCTTGGCACTGTGTTATGGTGCCAATGGTGGGGGCTCAAGGCTAGGGACTCAGTGTGATGAAAACAGATGTTTTATACTTCTGAGAGCTTTATGGTTGGCCATGTCTTTTTTTTAGACAACTGATGCACTTAAACAGTATACTGGATACTGTTCAGGTTGACAACCTTGATCAACCGCTAAGCAATCATTTGATAAAAAAGGAACTGTAGTACATTCATAAAGCATGCAGTTGCAAATAGCCCATAACTAAATATACCAGGAAAATGTATTATTAAACATATCTAAGCGTCTGCAAAATAGGACCCACTGTTTATGGCATCCGACAGTCATCCTAGCTCAACCATAGTCATCAATTTGATTCTAATAGCCGAATGGTGCTACAAATGTTAATGCTTGGGTGAAGATAATTTTATGACTACAATGTGCCTTAAGACTTTTGTAGTTTTCTGTTCTGTGTCAATATGGCCCAAATTGGAAATCATATTTAATTAGGGCAAATTATTGCTCAACAAGGCTTTATTTGTTAGCCCATTTAAAAGGAAAAGTGACAGCACTTCTAGCGTTGCATAAATGATTCCATACAGCTCATCTTCCTATGTAATTTCCTATGTAACCAAAAGTACAAGCACAACAAATACTTTAATCTCTGCGCTTATGTTAAATCAATTGACAAATAAATGCCATATCATACACAACTAGAATAGACTGAATATTAAAGCTTGTTCATGCAGGGACTCAAGGACCACAACACACTCCTGTTTGACGTTTCAAATCCGAACGGACGTTGAGAAACACCGTTTGGCATGGAGCGGAGTGACACAGTGGCAGTTTGTGCCGTTGCATATTGGAAGTCTTTCAAAGTTTCCCGGTGTTCTGCAGGCAGAATCCTAATGAGGTCATCAATAACCTGGAACAGCTGCTCAAATTTCAGCTGTCTCTGAATTTTTGTCTGTCTCTGTGGGTAAATCTTTATTTGTCTGTGAAGGTACATGTCCTTCTGTGAATGTACATCTTTTTGACCATCTCTGTGTATTTCTTTCTATCACTATCTAGCAGTCTCTTTCCTTCTTGTCGGTATGGCTGCCAGCCAACCTGGCTGACTCGCTGCCTGTTTGTCTGTCAGATTTTCTCTATGTGTATATGGCCCATTGAATATTGTTAAATTGAATGAGTCTCTGACCAGTTCATGAAGATTGGTCACATTGTATGTCTGTATGTCCATCTACTGTATATAATATATAACTCAAAAGCATTACCTTGATTTCATCCCAATTGACTAACACTTCTCTTTTCCCACTGGATTGAATGTATTGATAAACATGTCAACCATGTGAGTTATCTTCTCCCATTGAATGTACTCTATTTACATAAGCGGTTGACACATTTATACTTTCCCATTGAATGCAATGTATAGCAGTAACCCTTTTCTACTGACTGTAAATAAACTTCAACAGGTTGACATTCTTCTTTTCCCAAGGCAATGTATTAAGGAAGCATCAACTGTGATTTTTAACCATTATTGAAACATTAAATTAAAATGGGACAGGATAAAACTCAGAATCATATGAGTAATGTAATATAGAGAAAAACAATCCAGCCTTCTCCATTCAGTTGATAGCAGCCTTTTATTTGTTGGTGTGTCCGAGATAATTAATCTGCTGCCTTGGGTGAGAGAAGATTCTGCCATCAACGGTACCCTGACTGACAATGGAGTGGCTGTCTTTTATTTAGCGCCAATCAAGTGTGCCAGTGGGTTGAATAATCAGTTTAGTTAGGCTTTATTTGAATGTTTTGTAAGTTCAAAGTTCAATAGGGTTTATTTGTCATTTGCAATAACAGGTTATGAAAATGAAATGCTTGGTTTTCCTACAATAATTATGAAAATGAAATAACCCAATCAATAATAACTATACAACAGTACAACCATGCAATGTAAAAGTGACAGATGTGCATGATTTAATTGACAGATGAGGATGATATAAAGTGACAAGTGTGCATGGGACCATGGATGGAAGGGAAGATGGGTTTCCCTGATTTGTACATGTGTTTCATCCTGGTATTTTTAATACATTCCACCTGTATATACTTGGTCTCTTGTGCCTTTTCCCCTGGCGAGTCAAATCATACCAAGTTTATTGTACTGAAAATATTCCTCCGAACTTTGTTGTAATTTACCCAAGTCATTGTTATGAGAATATCTATTAATTGACAGCTATTTTATTCAATATGTATTGATGTCATTGTCACTTCTTTTAAGCTTATCTTTTCAGTGTATTGACTTCATATAACATCATATGTTGTGAAGATTTAACTTTTTGGGAAGGCTTCACAGGAAGAAATGTTCTCATTATATCTTGTCGGATCAAGAACCCTTCATTAGTGTGAAATACACCATCAGACTTTAGTGGCTAAGACAAACTAATGTGGTGTGAAGAGACATTAAATTAATGGACACTTGAATGAACACATTTCTATAACCTTAGATCTTAGAGTCGTACTGCAGCAGTGGGGGAGACGGAGGGGTTGACTTGGCCTACATCAATGATAATACTGAAGGATTTGACTGAAGCAGTCATGTAAGGTAGATTTGGATTTCTTTTACAGGGTGGACTAAAGGCTCATCAGTGCCTGACTGGTGGTTGTAACTGGGATCTCTACATCGTTCTGAGAGGTTAGTTGAGCTCTGTCATGATATGAAATGTGTGTATGTCTGAGACTATTGCTTACTTATCTTGGCTACATTGATATAATGCCAACATTTGCTGAGTTGAATATCTCCACGTTTTGCCAAAACAACAATTTTCTTTTAGTGATTACAGTGAAATAGCTTTCAGTATCATTGTCCACCAAATTGTATTGCACAAAACCAACCAAGTATTCCCAAAGGAGTGACATGTTTCATGGGTGATCCTGTATACACAAATTAAAATTTCTAAAAGCATACAATGCTTACCATTTATCATGTACATCAGCTTGTGGGTGTCAAGAAAGAAAACAGACAGACTTGTTCAGGTGACTATTCTGCATACACTTTTGACAGCTTTCATTCTATTTTAGCATATATTCTTATTTATAATCAAATAGAAACTTTATTAATCCCAGAGGGAATGTGCATGTGTATCAGCAGCATAACATCATAGAATATACACTGAAATAAAAATTAAGGACATACTTTTAGGTTAACTGATGACTGTCCCTAGGTTGTGCATTGGCAAAAAGACTGGAAAAATGCATTCTGGTCATGCAGTATATGAAAGACCAACACAGGCAGATTCATAAGTATCTGATGCACACAGAATTGCTTTTTTGCTGCTAGCACCAATACACAGGGAATTATTTGTAAAACAATGTGATGTTATTCTGTTTCAGACACGAGACAACCCACTCCTGAGATGGTGTGAGCTATTTATGGTGATTTATGGTGAATATCAGTTATTTATAAGTAGCCTATTGAACATAGTAGCCTATCATGCTGTGCCAATGCCCAGTCAATACTAATCTTCCCTATGCTAGGGTACTACTTAATAATAAAAGGTAATGCACATTTTTCTGACCGTAGTATGTAGAACTGTAGTATGACAAAGAGATTTTTCTTTCTGGAAAATCTCAACCTTATCTGTTGTTGATCCAACTATGACTGAGAAATGCATAGACATTCCTTTTCAACACTGCCTCCTAGAATCAAGGGTGACCCTGCCTATCTATTCAAAGCTGTAATTGACTTTTAACAGAGACCAGACTGGTCTTTTTACTAACAAGGAGAGGTGCTAAATCAACTGTGGGTATTTTATTAACTCTAACTCACAAGCACTACCAGGACTTTCAGTTGGGGCAAGCAATGTCTATTGGAACTCATGTCTGATTTAATAGATTTTTGCATCAGACCACTTGTTGCTAACTATTATCTAAGAGACACCGGTAACTATCTGTAACAAATAACCTAATGGTCTCAGACAAAGGTTCCACATCCGTCCTGTTGCTTCTTGATCTTAATGCGGCTTTTGACCCTATTGATCACTCCCTTTTCTTAGAGAGACTGGAAACCCATATTGGGCTACGTGGATATGTTCTAGACTGGTTTAAATATTATTTATCTGAAAGATATCAGTTCAATGTGTGGATGGTATATCCTCTGACAAATCAAAAATATGTTTTGGTGTTCCTCAAGGCTCGGTTCTGGGCCCATTATTCTTCTCACTATATATGCTGCCACTTGGTCATGTAATCCGGAATCAAAATGTAAATGTTCACTTTCGAAGCCCCAAAATAGCTACATTGGAAGCATGTGTTTCTGATATTAGGAAGTGGATGACCTATAACTTCTTGCTTTTAAACTCACGTTTCCTGCTCATATTAGGACCCAAGAAACAAAGACCTTTGTTGGCAGATTTCACTGTGAACCTCAACGGCTGCACGGTCATATCCTAAAAACTGTAAGAAATCTTGGTGTTACCCTTGACCCTTACCTCTCCTCTGATGAATAAATAAAATATACCTCCAGTTGCTTATATATCGAAAAATTGCAAACATCTGAAACTTTTTATAAAAAATGCATGCAGAAAAACTAATCCATGCTTTTGTTACTTCAAGATTGGATTGCTGCGATGCTCTTTTCTGGTTACCCTGATGAATCAATAAATAAACTTCAATTAGTGCTGCACACAGCTGCAAGAATCCTAACTAGAAACAAGAATTTGAACACATTACTCCAGTACTAGCCTCTTTACACTGGCTGGCATTTAGGGTTAGGGCTGATTAAGGTTTTATTGTTAACCTATAAATCAATACATGGACTTGCTCCTACTTATCTCGCTGAAATGATCCAGCCTTACATACCTCAACATAACCTTAGATCACAAGATGCAGGCCTTTTAATTATATCTAACATTTCTAAACAGCGGGAGGCAGTGCCTTCTCTAATAGAGACCTGAAGCTGAACTTGAAGCTGAAAAATAAAAACGATTAACTAAACAAAAGTGTCAAGTAAAAGTGCCACACGTATTCACTGGAAATACACGTATTCACTGGAACATACCCCAGATAGGGCCACAGTGTCACTAGACCCCCCTGTCTCAGCCCCAAGGTCTTTCGCTGCTATTTTATTGTGCTGGGTGATTAGAGTCAGTTCTCCTTTTCTACCATAAGACCTTGTAGATCTAAGGAATGCATTTTCAAAATGTTCCCTGTCTTCTGCCATTTTAAACTTAGGAGGACATGAGGTCTTGGTCTATACCTGCAGAGTACCAGGCTTGACTCGTTGCTGTCCCTATCCAAAGTCCTCCTGGTTGTGTTGCAGATCAAGACGATGCCTGACGATATCACCTGCCACTCTGCTGACCCACCACTCTCTCCCCGGTTGTCCCTGTCTTTTTCTGTCTGGTCATGCTTCCGATCTGTACTCAGCCCACATGCAATTATTAATTATGACATTTTAATATGTTCACCTGGCACAGCCAGCAGAGGACTGGTCACCCCTCAGAGCCATGTTCCTCTGTAGGTTTCTTCCTAAATTTTGGCCTTCTGAGGGTGTTTTTCCTAGTCACTGAAATTAAACACTATTGTTTGCTCCTTTGGGTTTAAGGCTTGGTGTTTTGCAAATGCACTTTGTGACAACTTCTGATATAAAATGGCTTTATAAAATAAAATTCATTGATTGATTGATTAGTTGACTCTCTGTAAGTAGCTCTGGGGGAGAGTGTCTGCTAAAAGAAAAGATAATGTGAAGTTAACATCACTAGCACCGAACAATGAAAATGCAGATTCTTATGTATCAGACAAATAAACACTCCAGGGTATGTCTTCGGTTCTGAATCTAATAAATTTGACTTAAATGTCAATCACTAGTGTTCCTCTGAAGATGGTTTGGACGCTGCTCTTAATGAGGTGAGACATGACACTACAATGAACTGGCCAAAAATATATTGTATGATGTGCTGCACTGCCCTGACATTTAGAATATTATTGGAAAGCATTGGCATGTATTACAAACTGTGGGCTCTGACGTGTTTCATGATGCCCCTGGTTACTCACGCCTGGCCCTACAGCCTTAGGGACATGCAGGAACATGCAGACACGCTTTCTCCCTTTGCTTCAGTAGCCTGACAGGTATTTAATGTTGAACAGCTCTCTTGTGTATCTATTAACACTGCATTGAAACACACCTGCCTAATAAGAAACAGCTGCTTCTTAGACTTTATATCTAATGTAAGTGTAATATTTGAAATCCAATGTGCTAAATGGAGGAAAATCTTTTTTCTAAGTGCTTTTTGGAGTTCATAGTCCCTCTGACTTCCCTTTTGCTGGTATTTTCTCATTGTATGCAACTGAGGCCAAAACCTTCTTATTTTAGTTCTTTGTTTCTTCTTTAAGTACATTCCTGTTTTCTTTCAGGTTAATTTAAATGTATTCCTTTCTGAATTTTGGCCTCACTCGGTTATTTCACGTGGTTTTGAGTGCAAATCCCTTTGAACACTTTAATCATTCAATTAAGTCATTCAATCAATGTTTGAGTTGTACCTGATATTGTCTAACTAGTTAATACATTCCTGTAGTACCATCACAGTCATACCAACTTGGTGCACTGATACAGTTCCGGGAAACAAATTAAGAGGCTGCTTTTTTTCTTCCATTTCCAGATCAGTCGAAATTCTGAGTGAGGAACGGAAGGGTTAAAATTAAGAGACCACTGCAAATTGAATGCTTCTGTTCTTCACTCAACTTTCCTTGTCAACTTTGTTGTGCTGTGGTCTCTTTTTTGTTGAGTTGTATCATAAAAACTAAGTTTAGACTTGCCTGATGCCCCGCGAGCTGACGAGTGATTTGGAACCAACAAGGCGGATGCACAGTGGTCAATCACCTCGGAGGAAGAACGTATCATTACCGAGATTTCCCTGACATTACCATTGCTCTTTAGTGAGGTAGTCCGGTGAGTTAGCATGTCCTGACTCAAGTTGACCCATGTGACCTAGTGAAAGAAAGCAGACTGGCATGCTGTGGATGATAAGGAAGATGTCTTGTGATCTTCAAAACTTCTAGAATCAAGTTGTTGTGATGAGACCTAGCTTTAGATAAAAAAATTAACTATTCCACAGTTATTGCATGTCCGTAATCTACAACCGAATATATTATCTTGCTCAGCCTTGTAAACAGCACGTCACCCTGCTAGCTTGGAGCAGCAGGAACAGACAACTTGTCGAATGCAGACGGAAAACCTAGTTCCATGTGTTAGCTTCTGTCCACTTTTGATCCATGAACAGAGTCTTTACATACAAACAAGTCAGGGGAGAACCATCTTTATTCAGCATGAGGTTTACGATGTTAACCTTCTATAGTTCTTTCCTTTTTCTCTCTAATGATTACAACGCAAACACAGTATTTTATGCCAGGACACATAGGGGATGGTCAGTGTCCAACCATCCTACAAAATGCCCTTGTACGGCATATTCCAACCTATGACCAAAGGGTCTATTCAGTGTCCTATGACAGTCACATACAGAGTTCTGTGCTCACAGCCCAGCACTGTGCAACTCGATTGGCACACTGAGCATGTGACACACGTGAGAGTCTAGAGATGCTCTGGTGAACGTTTTGCTGCCTGCAACACCATTCAGCATGACCAGTTTGACTGTGAATCAGTGATGGCCTGGTGAGGGATATCCTTGGCGGAGGGACACATCCACATGCTAGCCAACGATGCCATGGCTGCTGTTAGGTACCAGGATGAAATCCACAATTGTGAACCGCTGGGACGTTATGTATCAGTGCTTCCAATGCCACCCAGTAGCACCACAAACTTTCACTAAGCTCACCGATGCCCTGGTTCAGGTCTGGGAGGAGATCCCCCAGGACACCATCCGTTGTCTCAGCAGGACCTTGCCCAAATTTTGTTTGGAGTAGGGGCCATAAATACTAATGAGTAACATATGAGTTGCTATGAATAAATTCCTACAAGTCGGAACAGCCTGTGAGTTAAATTGTTTCTTTGATTTTCAGTGTCACATTGAATCTAGTCCTCATTTGGTTGGTGATTTTGGTTTCCATTAACTCTTGTTACGTCTTTGTTCTCAACAAATTATACAATGTAAAGTATGCAATCTTCAATATATTTCATTCATCAAGACCCTATGTGTGATTTATGTATTCCCTTAATTTTTTGAGCAGTGCATTGACAATTCTGATATAAAAGAATACATAAAGAATTCTCTTCCAACACATTGATTCTAATAGTGTATTACACCCCCAAAAGTATAAAGGCAACACTGCACACTCAAGCAAGCGCACACACACACACACACACACACACACACACACACACACACACCATTCCCTTGAGTTTAATTACACCATCTCAAACATCAATATAGCTCATCTGGCCTTTAGCATAGGTAATCAATCATGTTGATTGCAACTTTGTTTACTTACTGGAATCTACTTAGTACTAGCCATTCCGCTGTAAATGGTGTATTACTCTTATTGATAGAGTCATCTATGTAAACTGTCTCTATGTTCCAACTAATTGTTTTCCTTGATTAATGTTTAGTTTTCAGTCACTTGTGCCCTCTCTGTTAAATTGTACTGTATATTTACAGTATACTGTTCATCTACAGTGTTTCAGAATTATATTAAATTAAATTAAATTACATTGCCTTAACAGTTATATTTCTTTCCCCAAAACTGTGATAAAATTGGTACCTATGCCCAGATGGGGTTTCTGGACTTTTCCAGTGCTTTCTTACATCATAGATGTTGGTAAGCAACACTAAACTCTAAAGTAAAGTCACCATCAGAGACCAGAGTAAGTAATGGGCCATTCATACAGTAAAACTTGTTGAAATGTATTAGCCTCAAATACAAATCATCAGAGATTTAAAATACATAAAGCACCAGCGCTGGGGGCATTTTGGGGGCAGTGCCCCTCTAAAATGACTTTTGTGCCACACTAATAAAATCAATAAACTGTTGAATAAAATAACATGAAAAATTATGAAATTACATACTAATCAATATTGATATATCATGCACTTCACATAAACATGATTGATATTAAATGATTGATAATCATAGACAGAACAGAAACGCTCCCACCTGGGCAGAACTTAACCCTCCCACATGGTCCCCCTTTGGGTCTTTTGATGTAGCCATTTAAAATGAGATATGATGACATCATTACAAACAGACGGACAAAGTTAATGGGGAGGCTATGAACAAGTAGCTAAATGAAATTAGAAGTTTATAACCAATCCAAAAATGGATAGACACATTTTTTTAACTTTTTGCCACAGAAGTCTCAACAGCAGCAAATGCTACTTCAAGTTTAAGCTCTTGTGAAGATGAAGAATCAACGCCAAAAATGTGGCAACCACGATGATTAACACAACTTCAAATGAGTCTGGCCTTGCCACCACCTTGCCACCACCATATGATGTTAGCCCCTAACCAGGTGCTACCTGCTGGCAGTGAACAGCTTACTAAAGAACAATATGGTTTCCTAAATCAAAAAAAGGCAGGAGAGAGAATAGAAAGGGCAAAGGTATGTTACACGTCCCACGGAGATGCACAAAACAGCAACGTGCTGGTTCACTAGCCGGAGGCTCCTGATATTTGATTGAAGACATCAGTAGAAGTTCACATAAACCTGTCTATTTTGTTGGGCTACTTGTAGGCCTTTAAAGTTGTGTGCAATAGTCTTTATGGGCGGGGTCAAACATGTTGGACTAAATAAGACCAAGAGACTTGTAGATAGAGAGACTGAAGTGTTTGTATACATTTTTGATTATTTTGTTTGTACAATAATGATACACTTTGTGTAAATTAGATCCATGGAGACTAAAATGTATGCACTGAAGTCCTGTATGGCTGTTGCAAATCAAACTTCTGTTTGACTTTTTGGATTCACATTCTTTGTGTCAAATTAAATATACCAGGAAACACATTGCTCAAATTTTAGGCCTATTTGAGAGAAAGTTTATACAATGTTTAGACACACAAGATGTACAAGTAATATATGTACAATTTGTGAAGAGTGAGCTGGGAAAACACATGTCCTTTCTTATGGGATTCACATTCAACTGTAGGTCATAACAGAATGACACAATCATAAAACAATACAAGGCAACAAAAAGTCAAGTCTGCATACCCTTAGTTCTTAATACTGTGTATTGCCCCCTTTAGCATTAATGGCAGTATGCAGTCTTTAGTAATAGTTGTCTGCGGCCCCAAATTCTTGCAAGTGGTATAGCTGCCGATGTTTCTTGGCAAAATGCCTCCAGGTCATGTAAAGTATTTGGTCATCTTGCATTAACCGCACATTTGAACTCTCCCCATAGTGGCTCAATGATATTACGGTCAGGACACTGTGATGGCCAATCCAGAACCTTCAGCTTTTTCTGGTGTAACCACTGGAGGGTCAATTTGGCCTTGTGCGTAGGGACATTGTCATGCTGGATAGTCCAATAGCGTCCCATGCGCAGCTCATTTTTGTATCATCGTATTGTGCTCCTTGAAACAACCACACCGTCTTTTCCCAGAGCAGCCTGTGTTTCTCCTGAGGCTACCTGTATGTTTTTTTGTATCCCGAACAATTTTTCTGGCAGTTTTGGCTGAAATCTTGGTCTACCTGACCTAGGCATGGAATCAAAAGATCCCTGAATTTTCCACTTCTTAATAAGTGATTGAACAGTGCTGACAGAAATGTTCAAGAATTTGGATATATCTTTATCTTTATAAAGTTCCTTACCTTGCAGGTCTTATGACAGTTCTATTCTGCTCCCCATTGCTCAGTATTAAGCTTGCTCATTGCATCTACGTGAGAGCAACTCAGTGACTATTTATACACAGACACTAATTGCGATATAAAAATCCACAGCTGTTGGAAATTGACCTTTAATTGCCATTTTCGCCTGTGTGTCACCTTGTGTGTCTGTAACAAGGCCAAACATTCAAGGGTGTGTACAGTTTTGATCAGGGCCATTTGGGTGATTTCTGTAAAAAGGAGCCAAAAAACTGTGATAATAAATGGCTTCATATGATCACTATTGGCTGCAATAATGCAGGATGGCAAGGTTGACTATGTCACAGTATTAGTACTTACATATTCTTCTAACTATGAACTTGTTAGCTAGCTAGTCTTTTTTAAGATAGCGAAACAATGGCTGCTTTGATGATCACTAAATTGCTATGAAGTCTAGACTAGATATTGTGGGTTAATACAACAGAAACTGCACTGTAGATTGTCAGCTTGTATTTGTGAAATGCAGAAATGCAGCTATTTGTTTTGCAAAGGGACATTTACAGTTTTGATGGCACTAACATATGTTAGTACCATATTTAGGTACATATATAAATCAACAGAACTGCAGTGGAATTTTATGAGGCCCCTTGAGAGAATTCATACTTTCATCATAATCTCACACACAGGGCACTATACTCTTACATAAGCATTACTACACTCTCTTACATGCACAATCATTCTTTCTTTTATTAACTATAGTACACAGATTACTATACTATTCCACACATACTGCTAAACCCTCTTACATCTATAATAATGCTTTTCTTTTATCATACTCTCATACACACAGCACTGTTCTCTCTTGCACAGAAAATGAATGCTTTTGCTTATACACACATTAAATGCTTTCATGATTGTGTAATAGAGGATAATAGCATATTAAGTATGGTAGCATATGTAGTATGGTCGTATATGTAAATAAATATGTGAAACAAAGGTATAACATTGTTTAAGAGGCTAATACTAGATTTGAAACCAAATAATAGCTTATGTAAAATAAATTAATAGTACATGTGAATGCAAATAATCATGTGTAAAAAAAATGGCCGTAAATGTAAGAGAATGATAGGAGGTGTGAAGGAGAGTAGCTGTGTGAGTTTGTTTGAAACGGATACAGTGCTAAAATCTCAGTTCCTGATTAGTTATTAATGAAGATTGAAGAAGTGGGATTTCACGGACATGGCTCACTTTCCCAGTCACGACTGGTATGAGAATATGGCGGACCGGGAACAACAATAATGAAGCCATTGGCCTCTCGAATAACATTTTAAACTCTCCAACAATTGGATCAAAGTGAACAGCCATCCACAGTGGCGACTTTCTAACCCCGGGCATTGAGGCGGAAAAGCAGTGGTTCTTCAGAGCTGGATCATCAGGTACATAGAGGGAAACATTTCTTTGATCCCCTGCTGATTTTGTATGTTTGCGCACATATCTTTCTCCTGCGTTTGTGGTGGTTTGAAGGATCCCACTAACAATGTCAGTCAAGGCCTCATCAGATGTTTCTGAATGGGTCAGTAGTCCAATTTGAAGTCGCTGTCTGTGCCTGTACAATGTCCTCCTGCTGATTCCAAAGGATACAGCTATTCTGTGCCAACTAATTCCAAGGTACAAACAGCCGGTAATTTGTTCATGTATTATATTGTACTGAGGGAAACCAGGATGACCAGTTCTGATTCTTGGCGTTACTCCTGAAATGTAAACACCCCTTTGTCTCATTTCCACTGATCTTGACTTTCCGTATGTATTAAGGATGGAACAAAAACATGCATATAGTGTCTCCAGTGCACCTAAGCTTCTTTGACCGTTACCGTGTTCTAACTGCAGGCTAATTAAGGGAAGGAAATTGTCTGTGTGTATCAATTAAGCTCACAGAATAAAATCATGCTGTCATGTCCCACACTGTCAGTTTCCCTTAAAATGTTCTTCTGAACACAACAACTTGTATTAATGAAAATAATAAAAAAATTCTCATTACCATTTACTTCCACAAACAAAAAACAACCTAAAAAAGAAAGCAAATAAGTGCAAATATCTTGACTACTTTTCTGCTGATTTTACAAAACTATAAAAAGTGCTACCAATTGATACTGTCCACCCTTGCTGTCTTGCCAGGTGGGCTCTCATCGCCATTGGGATGCCCTCCCTCCAATACCATTTGGGAGCGGAGTCACTGGATTGTTGTCTCCGTTGCGCACTGGTGCAATTGGGCTGTACTCTGCTGGCAGTACTCGGCCCTCATTCAGGATGATTGCGGTTGGTGGGTGTCCCTTTGGTTAATGGTTTTTAATGTAGGTGGATTGATTTCCTGCCTGTTGGGCCCTGTCTGGGGTCTCCTCCAGATAGGGTCACGGTGTCACTGGACCCCCTTGTCTCAGGCCCAAGGTCTTACGCTGCTACCTTATTATGCTGGGGTTGGGAGTAGGGTCTATATTTTCGCTGTCTTCTGTCGTTTTTTACTTAGGAGGACATGAGGTCTTGACCCACACCAGCGGAGTACCAGGCTTGACTCGTTGTGGTCCCTGTCCAAAGTCCTCCTGGTTGTGTTGCAGATCAAGATGATACCTGACGATTTCAGCTGCCACTCTGCTGACCCAACGTCTGTCCCTGTCTTTGTTCATCTGGTCATGCCTCCGATCTGGACTAGGTTTAAATAGACTCTGGGCTTAGCCCACATGCATTGATTAACTATTACAATTTGGACTCTTAATATGTTCACCCGGCATAGCCAGAAGAGGACTGGTCACCCCTCAAAGCCTGATACCTCTCTAGGTTTCTTCCTGAATTTTGGCCTTCTTAGTGAGTTTTTCCTAGCCACTGAAGTTCAACACTACTGTTGTTTGCTCCCTGGGGTTTAAGGCTGGGTGTTTTGTAAAAGCACTTTGTAACAATTGCAGATGTTAAAAAGGATTTATAAAATACATTTGATTTATTGAATTTATTTGAATACTCCCATGTAGCTTCAGTTTAGCTATTAGTGCTCTGAGAAGGTACAGACTTTATTATTAGGGCTGTAAACCAATCAAGGGAAGAGGTTTTAAACTGTCTTCCTATTTGATCAAACTAACTTCCTGTTTAATTATACCCTTTCACACATGATAAAATTCCCTCTCACATAAACCATCATGAACACTTTTATTGTTCCTTACTTAGTTTACCATTTTCTGTCAAAAGCACCTCTTTTCTTACCACATACATTCCCATTCCTTCTCAGTCACACTCGCTTAGTCTTACATAAACATATTGTCTCATGCACACTGTATTATACCCATTCACACACACCATTGTCTCTCAGACTATCATTCTTTCTCACACATAGCACTATACTCTCTCAAATACACTACAATTTATGTCATGCAAACTAATTATTTGTCAGTCACACCACAAATCTATCGTGCATACCAGTGACGCTGACAGGGGGGACAACCGGTAACATTGCCCCGGGCCCAGGCCTCGGGGGGGGGGCATTTGGTTGGATCAAATAGAATTTTTTATTCATCAGTCAATCTTGGTATTAAGTACTACCTAGCTAAAACATTAAACAAACCTTTATGACCCATTTAAGAAACAGTAAAATCATTACTATTTATACATTTTGGGGTCCTAAACGTTCCATTTTGTCCCGGGCCCTGCACCAGGGCTCCTGTCGGCATCCCTGGTGCATACATGACTATAGAGAGTATTATGGTGTATGTGTGAGAGTGTAATAGTGTCTTTAAGAAAGTACTGCTCTTTTTCCAAGTGATTATGATATATGGCCCAGACAATAATGTGTGAGAGAGTATGGTTGTGCATGTTAGAGAGTATAGTACTGTTTATGTAAAGTGGTGTACGTGTGAGAGTATAGTTGTGTACATGTGAGATTATTATGTGTGAAAACCAAGTATGAATTATCTCTCAAGGGGCCTAATAGGGTCTCCCTTTAATTTGCTGTCCATCCTATTATGTTGCAATACTTAACAAACTAAAAAAACAAACTAGATATCCCACAGCTTTATATATTATTCATGTAAGTTTACACTGCTCGTATGATTTAAGCTGAGTTGATGCTTGTGCACACATCTTCTGGTATATATTGTCTGTTTTAATAGAAAATTACTGAGCTTGATACACTATCTGTCTAACTAGACAACAAGCTTCATTATTTACAAATATGTAAAAGTTCAAGGCTGGAGTTTTGAGCAACACAAACAAAGCTGGTACAGAAACAGACTTTATTGAAATATAGGCAGTAATGTGGTTTCCAGGTTAGGTCTCAGAAGCTAGTTCAGGTTTCAGAGATTTTCTAAAAATGGGCAGGAACTCTACTGTCATAGCTTCAAGATGAAGCAGGTTCCACCATTGCGGCTCCAGGCAATAGTATAGCTTTGAATGGGCATAGAGGGAGCTATGGGTGGGATTTTTAATAGACCAGATGTCGCTGAATAAGATCTTTGGTAGGAATGCAAAGTTTGAGCATTCCCTGAAGTTAAGGAGGAGTAGTTGCTTGCTGCTCTGTAGCCAAGCACCATAGTATTAGAGTGGATATAAGCTTCAGCTCCAAGCAAGTGGGGTGTGCAGAGGAATGGAATGACACAAGTACTTCAGAACAGTATCAAGAGTAAGATGCAATAATTCAGACAGGAAATGACAAGTGCCTGGGTTAGGACCTACAGCATTGTCTGTGTAATCTTAGATCATACTTCAATGCTTTGTTGCCTGAACCAGAGGGGAACGAGTCACTGATTTGATGTTTCGCGGTGAATGACAGTATGTTGTCCTGGGTCACGCCAAAGTTCTTTGCACTCTTGGAGGGAGACAACATGGACCTGTCAGCAGTGATGGGGAGATCTTGTTGAAGACAGGACTTCCCCTGGAGGACAAGCAGCTCTGTCTGGTCGAGACTGAGCTTGAGGTGGTGGGCTGAGATACAAATAGAGATGTCTGCCAGGCATGGAGGAATATGTCATCACCTTGATGTCAGAACAGGCGAAAGGAGAAAAGTTGAGTATTGGTCATCCAGTAGTTTTTCCTCCATGAGTTTGCGTTTTCCTGCAGCCCTATTCTGTCAGCTCGCAGTCTTTGCCGCGAGGCCAGTCCAGGGCCAGGCCTACACATTTTTTAATTACAATATGATATTGATTTTAAATTAAAATATTAATTAAACAAAATATTCTCCTATTTATCTGGACTTTCCAAATTAGTGTCCTCCCCTAGGTAGAGTTCTAAATTAGGCGTTGTATAGTGTATCAATACACACAGTCACAAAAAAGATACAAGCATCATTTCTAACTTCGTTGCCTAAGAGAAAATACATGGATTGGGATTACATCCCGAAGCCAATTATTATTTTAAAATAGTTACCTAGTTTAATGTAATTAAACATTAATTAAATTATATTAAACCTGTAATAATGAAAACTGAGGTTAGATGAAAAACATTGTTGTTATTCCAAAGGATTTTTGTTTGTTCTACTGAGTATCACAATTTTTTAAGCATATGGATACCATCGGCACAGCCTAGGAAGAAAAATCCTTGAGAGAAACCTGATTCGGTTTGCTTTCCAACATTCACTGGAAGACAAATTCACATTTCAGCAGGAACACCAAACAATATACAAAACTTAGAAATGTACCCTTCCCCAAAAAATTCACATCTGTTACTTGTTAAATGCAAAAGCAGTGTCATGAATTTAAAATAGGTTGATACTAGCCATAAGAGGCCTGTTTATCCACCGCAGGAGCAGCTTATGGTCATTCCACCCTGAACACCTCCACTCTCTTATAGCACCCAGTCTCAAAAGCTATTCAGAGTCAGCCTGGTTAGTGATTGCTTGGAAGACCATTTTCAGAATAAAAGGTGGGGTCCGCTTTTTATCCATTGTTTCATATGAAAAAAGACAGGACAGTATCATTCAGTTAAATGGGACACCAGCCAGAAGAGGCCCGCTTTGAA
This sequence comes from Esox niger, assembly GCA_016801105.1. NCBI lineage: Eukaryota > Metazoa > Chordata > Actinopteri > Esociformes > Esocidae > Esox > Esox niger. The sequence continues at coordinate 31,309 of JACXGJ010004374.1, forward strand.
TACCTATGTAATCCGAAAATGTTTATTTGATTGTGGTCGTTCACTGGCATGTAGATTATTGAAACAAAATGAAATACGTTTTAATCCCACTTTGTAATTGAACAAAATGTAAAGCAGAGAAATCAGGAGGGTTAAGGAGCCTTTGTAAGATTTCCACCATAAAGAAATTGATACAAAGCTGTCCATACTGCTTGGTCGCCATCTACAAAATGTATATGTCTACAAAAAACATTTTTTGCTAGGTTATAATGCACCCAAGATAGGCTATAAAAATAGATATTCTGAACCAAATGCTTGCTAGTTGTTAGATAGCTGCTAAGGCTATCTAGAGTTGTAAATATTTTTTTCTGCTCTTCCCTTTGTAAACGCTAGACGGCTGAACAATTTCTCCTTTAAACAATTCCCAAAGGCACTGTATAAGACATTTTCTCAGGATTGATTTTTGCTGCCACTCTTCCTACCAACTCAAACAGACAGTGGATTTCATAACTCAGGCTCCACATATTTTTCTGAACAAAAATACTTTGAACTGGTGTATCAAAAAATAAAGTGACAAGCTGGGGTTTGGTGAGTATGTAGTGTCAAATTCACGGCATGTTTAGCTTTCAGCTAAATTGAATGGGGACCTAAATTATAAAAATAATTGACAAAACCAAACACAATTCTAATTGTATCTGAAGGATGGCTTCTTTGTTTATACATCATGTTTGAATTATGCATAATGGCAGAGATTTACATTAGAGTTGCACAGGCACAGAGTCAGGAGACGTTTTTAAAAGTGTCTAAAAAGACAACAATACTTGTCATTTGTCTCGTTGACAGGGAGCACAACATGCTTTAACGGATGGAGCAGATGTGTTGATGTGTAGGAGATTGTGTGTCCAGTCACACAGATATCTCGGTAAATAAAAATAAGCAGAGCATAGTAAACACAAAAAAGTTAATGCTGTGACACCATTTGGAAAGATCTCTGGGAGTGGGGGGAGATACACAGGATGAGGGGAGGGAGAGAGCATAACATTCAAATTGTAGATACAGATCTGGCTTCCTGAGTTAGGAGGGGGAAGACTGACAGAAAGTAATGGATTTCTGTGCCTGTTGTGATTAAGAGGCTGTACTAAACCTGCGATAATGTGCTGATATCGGTTGGGAGCTGCCTGACGCCGGACTGATCCTAATCTCCACTGCCCTGACTAGAGCATAGTCAAGCAGTCACTTGCCTCCTCTCTGCAGCCTTTGCTGCATTATGCCCATGGTACTGCCTCAGACACATGACTGTCGGTTTCCACCCATCTCTTCCTATTAAATAATGTGATGTTGGCTTGGTTAGCGTTGGAACTTGCTCTTGGTTAGCCTGTCTAGATGCTAGTTCCGATCCATCTCTTCTGAGCAATGATAATGGATTGCCTTTAGATAGTGTGCTGTGTTTTGCCGTAGCATATTAAACCATATGACAGTTTGAGACCAAGCGAACATGTCACTGTGTTTCTAAGAGAATCCTATACCAACATCAAAAGTTGTAGTTTCTCAAGTGAATACATACATTTATTTTATTTTTAAACTTTAAATGAAAATGCTTTAAGAAAAGGCACAAAATTATTTATTCAAATTGAGAAAGTATATTAATTTGATAGATGGAGTTATAAATACTATATACTGTATTGTGCTTAGATCTTAGGCCTCCTGAGCAAATTTTTATGTAAAGTATTTATTACAGTATTTATTTGGGCAGTAAGTGATTATTTTCTCATCAAAAAAGTAATATAACATTGCATTACATACAAATGAATAATAATTAAACAAAAATAATTAGTGGTTCCCAAAAGATATATATGTGAAAAGTTGTTTGAAGAAACAAGTTGAGGACTGACCCAAACATTTGTCTGAATCTGTTTAGCAGTACAACGTCAAAATGCACACTTATAATTACAAGAAGTATTACAAGAAATGGCCTTGTTGGAACTATCTGAAGCCTGAGCCCATTAAGAGAGATGCCAGACAAGAGGGGGGTAGTTCCATGGCAACAAGAGAACGACATACAGAAGAACACACTATTTAATAAAGGTGTCAGAGTTGGACTCAAGCTTAATCAATGGGGGGGTATTTCTGGTTGTCCATTTGGTTAGCCACACATTCAAACCCCTAAAGATACATACACAGTTATACTAGAATTTGTCTTTAGATCAAGAAAGAAGATAGCTAAATGTAGAAGGTGCAGTGAATTGATAAACGAGGATTAGATTTTCTCAGCATATAATAATAATAGAAACGTAAGCTCTCAAAGATGAGTCTTTGGTATCTAAAAGAAGAAAATACTGCAGCCTAATGGGACAATAAGACACCTAGGCCTTCTCATTGGAAACATATCGGCTAAGGACTATTCAAGCCACAACACGCAACATAGATGGATGGGTGTCCCATTAACCGGCCGCAAACTAAGATGTGTTTCAAGTTTAAAGATGATCTTGTAAAATCCTGTTGGTGGCACATTTCATTTTTGTTAAGAAATAAATTCATTAATTGAAAAATGCATCACGAATAACAGTCATACTAACATGTAAAAATGCATTGCATTTAAGAAATCATTCCTGCAAAAAGGCAACAAGATGATATCACAAGAAAGGTCATTTTTTAATGGTCTGGTGATGTTTTATTTAGAATGTTGTTGCTAATTTACCAATAATTTTGCTGTTTATACAAATAATGTTGTTTTTATGAAAGATAGTCAGTTCTTTAACTATTAAGGGCTTTCCATATGGGGGCAATGTGAGATAGTGGAATATGGTCAAAATAAAAATGCATTGCTGTTTTGATACACAAGATGTGATACCACTTTCAATGCAGCAACTGAATGGGAAATTCAAAGCAGCAAAGGTGGATAAATAAGGAAATAAAAGATCCACTGCATTAACCACTAGTAGATTTTGCCATGCCGTCCTGCAACTTAATTTTCATCGTAATCAATGTTCCGTACTCTAATGAGAACACCGGTTTTTACACGCTTGTTGACCTGCCAGTAGAGGATGTACTAAAAGTGATTAAGATTCATGTTAGCCCCGAGAAAGTGAGAACATGCCTCTAGCAAGCGTAACCTTAAAGTGACCATACTACAACATAGTCTCTGAGCCGATTCACTACTTTTCATTTACCAACCTTTGCAAAGGTTATTGAAATAACAAAGCTAATTTATCCCAAAAAGGTTGGATACCACTTATGTAATAACTCAGAGCAGTCTAAATTAAAATAGCCCCAGACAAAAACTCTCTTGAAGCTTTATTCGCAACCCGTGGAGGTATTCCATACTGCCACGCACAGTCACTGTAAAAGCTTTGTTCACTACCTGTGGAGATATTCCATACTGCCATTACCACTTAACTGGTCCTGTGGGACTCCTTAAAGAGGAATAACAAGTCGCTCCATCTCAACACCATATGTCCCTTCTTCTCCCCAGGGAACAAGGCTCCCGTCTGCAGCCTGGATCCTTTCTACTTCCCAACGAGTTTAGGAAGAAGCCTGACAGCTATATGTTGTAGTAGTGAGATGGATCGGGGTGAAGTACTGCGGTTGCGGTATACAGGCATAGCAGGCAAGATCATTAGCAGTGGAAACCTATGCTTATTGCCTAATAAACTATCGGGTTTAGCGTGTTATTACCGTACAGGATCTTTTACAAGAGAGTCATGCCACTTGTTTTATATCTGATCTACAATAATGACGACGAGGAAAAAAGACACGGCTGAGTAGCTGCTGCCTGGGCGGGAGACAGTGAGGATCCAAATGAACAATAGACACGCTACACACACTGTCAGATTTAGCAGTGACAGAAGACTGAAAGTGTACTATGTACCATAAAGCATCAGACTGCTATTGTCAATGTATTATTAGTCCTGACACAGGCCATAGCCATCCCCATGACTTTGATGAAAATGAAAGGCTTTCGGATGGGATGATGCTATCATGGTGAGACTGACTGACATCACGGTCCAAGGAAGACGTCTACTGAGACTCCTTGTCAGTTGAGTTTATGGTAGATTTTGTCTCTCCAGTGCTCAGGCTAAAATATGTAGAGAATGTACTTCAGTCTTATTCATTTAAAGACACAAAGAAGAAAAAAACAAAGCATTTGCAGAAAAGATAACCAAACCTACTGTAATGTAGAATGCGATGGTTGGTCTTTTATGTTGCTCAACTAATTCCACTGGTCCTGAGGCCCTTGTTAAGGTCAACAATGTCTTGAACTTTACCAAGTACCAGGACATTTGCTCCTGCCGGGAGGCTTAAGTGTGTATTCTCAAGCAAAATGATAATAAGAGTAATATGCATATACACTACAGTTCAGAAGTTTGGGGTCACTTATTTCCTTGTTTTTTTTAAAGAGAAGCAAAATGTTTTGTCCATTGATTTAGCATGAGTTTGATCAGAAATACAGTGTAGATATTAAATGTAAATGTTGTAAATGACTATTGTAGTTGGAAAAGGCTTGGAAAAGAATATCAGCATAGGCATTCAATGGCCCATTTTCAGCAACCATCAGTCCTGTGGTTCAATGGTGCTTTGGTTTGCAAATCCAAGTTCATCATTTTAAAAGGCTGATTGATCATTAGAAAACTTTTTAGCCATGTTAACACAGCTGAAAACAGTTGTGCTGTCTAAAGTAGTAATAAAACAGGCCTTTAGACTAGCATACAGTGTCCCGGAGTCACCCCTTCACAGTTGACTTTGAAACAATTATTTTGCGGGTACTACTTAATGAAGCTGTCATTTGAGGCTTCGGTTTCTCAAACGACACTACTTTTTGTATTACACAACTTTTCCAGTGTTTTGTTGCCCTTGTTGCTGGCATCGAATGTTGCTGGCATCAAATTCAAAATGGGCATATATTTTTCCAATAACAATATAATTTCTCTGTTTCAGAAATGTTTTGGGAATGTAGATGAGATGAATTGAATCAAGATCCTGAAATTATGGCAGTTAACTGGATTACTTTGAAATGGTTCAGTAAAATGTCCTGCCCTTTGAACCTTAGGTGATGTAGGATTCCATTTGATGTAGGACTGAAAGGCTAGAGGGCACATTTGGTAGCAACACAGTTAAGAGCATGAGAAAAATTAGCTATGTGTTTCATCATTCACCTTTTCGAGGATATGACAATAGATATGTCTGTTTAATACTGTTTGATTGCAAGGCTGGTTTTAAAGGGGCTTATAGAGATGTCGTTTAAAGCACTAGCAATAGAACCCTCTATACCGACAGTTCCAGTACACTGTAAATTAGAATGAATTGCATAAATGAATAGGAAAGCTCATTTGTTTCTTTATTTTCTCTGTGTTCATTATAAAATGAAATGATGCAAACCAATTAGTAGTGTGCATTACCCTTTCTTGCCGTTTGACTAAACAAGTAAAATATTAGGCCTGATGCTCAGCCAAATTAAGTTAGATTACAAATCCCTCAGATCTTGCAGCTTTGATTCATTTGTGTAAAGGAGGATCTTATTTCATGAAAAGCCTTTAAAAGCAAGCAAAGCATCTACAATTTGGATGGCTGACAATCCTTCTCTCAAATTAATCATTGAAATTAATTATGGAAATTATTACCAAACTCAGGAGATTGATTTAATCTGTCTTGGCTTTTGCATTGCTCAAAATGCACTAAATTATCAAGGTAGATTACAAGTCTTGAAATGCATTATTACTTTTTCATAATGTATTATGATGGTTGGCTTTAATTGGAACCCAACGGATGGAAAATGAACTGTTGCATCTAAGCAGATGTGCAAATAGCAGAAGGTAGAAAACATACAAGTATTAAACAAATTGTTGTTTGGATGGGCATGACTAAAAGTGTCTGTGCCCAAAAATGAAATAAAGCAAAACCTATTTAGTTTAAATTTGACCAAAAACAACAGAATTCCCTTGACATAAAAGACAGTTTTATTATGCAGAGACCATAGGGAGGGCAACGCAGCAACAGCTTTCAGTACGACCGCTGACAACAGACAGCTTTTCAGAGTACAACCATGACCAAAGACATATGAAGCAAATAATCAACATGTACATGTTACTTATAGGCCACATATTCTGAGAGAAAACTAGGAATCGAGAGAGAATTATATTACAGAAACCAAACAAGTGCATTATATAGGGCAGAAATTATACTGTAGGGATAACTGATGTATCCGTCAGAAAACAATACAAACAACAAATCTAATTTATATATTTTTTTGTAAAATGTTTAATTGTTAAGCCAACCTGATTGGGTGGGCCAGTTTTCAATCTGGCAGGGCACAGGCCCAGCTGTGGCTTTGCCTCTGGTATTAAGTATATGTATGTACAATTTGAATGTACTCGATAGCTGTGCAATTAATACAAATGCATTACATATTGCAAAAAATGTGCAAGGGAAGCAAATAGTGGAGGGCAGAACATTTACAAGTATTAAGTATAACGTATATTACATATGTTATACTTAATACTTGTAAATGTATGCTACAAGTGGGATAAAGAGTTGTACGGGTACAAGTGGCAAATTGAAGGAGTATGGTAACATGTGCAACTGAAATGCAGAGATAGCAGCAATAAGGTTCCCAAGGTAGACATGCGCATTACATTTTTTTTCATGCAAGTACAGTGGCAGTTCTACATGTGCAAAGAAGGCACGTTTAAGGTGCAAGGCGGGCATGTGCAAATTAAATACAGGAATAACAGCAATTACACATACCTGACAATTGAAAACTTCTGTTTTCCAGCAGTACATAGGGTGGGTATGGTTAGTGATGGGTCACAGAGTTCAGCAGGGTTACAGTAGATTGAAAGACACTGTTCCTGAGCTTGCTGGTGTGAGAACAGAGAGACCTGTACCACCTCCCTTAGAAGGAGAACAAACAGTTTGTGGCCTGGATGAAGGGTCCCTGGTGATGCCTGCCTCCCTGCGCGGAAACCACTTGTGCTGGAGGTCTATGATGGCTGGGAGCTGGCACCAGTAATGTGCTTGGCTACAGAGCGTCCACCAAACCATACCAGAGTGCGGTTATTCAGAATGCTCTTGATTGTGCAGCGGTAGAAGTTCACAAGGATCTTGGAAAACAGGCAGGCCTTCTTCAGCCTCTTGAAAAAGTACAGGTGCTGCTGCGCCCTTTGACCAGGTCTATTGTCTTGGAAACATGATCTTTGCTGCTAGGTAGAAACACCCTTCAATGTATTTATCAGCTTGAAACCAGCTTTACAGTGAGAACATTTTGGACAGTCTATGAAATTGAACAACTCCTATAAAAACTCCATTATTCCAATATATACAGACTGTATTTTCTCCCTTGATTTGTGCAGGTTCTCTATTATTTAACCTCTATACATAACTGCTAAATTCTAACAGCACCCAGGAATTTGAAGCTGGACAAGCTCCACCTATTTTCAACCAACAAATCTTTTTACCAATGTTAGAACAAATATTGCATTCATTTGTCAATACGAATCAAATATCCTGCCGGAAGTCTTTATATCGTGTTGAATATCTAGAATTGTACAGCTATCTTACATGTAGGGAATATGTATGTAAAATGATGGGTGACAAATGTCTTAATTGATTAACAGTTCATTGAAACTGGCCTTACTGGCTGATAATACCACACAAAAATTAAGGACATTAAACATATTTCTCTGCTGAAACCGCAACCTGAATTTTACAACACAAGACCAAAAATAAACACAACACAGGGTACTCGTGAAAGGGGACTTACTTTTGTCATTGGGACAGGGGGCCAATAGACGTGCCATTGGGACACAGGAACGCTAAGTGCATTGTGGGACTGTTGACATGCTATACGCTGCATGCAGTTACCTACCCGAAGCTAAGTACCATTATTATGCCTTTTCACTGCACTTGTTGGAGCTATTTCACAGAGGAGAACTGTCGTCTTCAGTTAAAGATAGCAGAGTTAGAGGCTCGGCTTCAGACGCAAATGTTAGGCAAGGATTATGTTAGTGTAGAAATGGGAAAAACTGCGTCTGGGCCACCAGGAAGAAACAATTGTGTTGTTAGCCCCTCGGTAAAGCTCCCGCAGCCGGGCAAGAACTTTCTCTTGGTCACTGGGAAGAAATGCCATCGACCAGTTAAACCTGTGTCACTGCTAGAGCCGACTGAAATTTTCAGCAGGTTTTCCCCACTGGAGTCGGAGTCAAGACCCAAGCTGTCTTCGGAGGGGATTGATCGACAGGCATTTTTTACCGGTGGCCTGGAAAAACTGAAAACTTTAGTCATCGGCGACTCCATTACCCGCAGTATTTGACTAAAGAATCAGCCAGCGATCATACACTGTTTACCGGGGGGCAGAGCCACCGACGTAGCCGCAAATCTGGGGTTGGTGCTAGCGAAGTCTAAAACTGACAAGTATAGAGAGTACAGAGACATTGTTATTCACGTTGGCACCAACGACGTTAGGATGAAACAGTCAGAGTTTACGAAGCAGAACATGGAATCAGCTTGTAAATTAGCTAGAAAGATGTGTCGGCAACGAGTAATTGTCTCAGGCCCCCTCCCAGCTAGGGGTAATGACGAGCTCTACAACAGACTTGTCCAACTCAATCGCTGGCTGAAAACGGAATTTTGCCCGTCGCAGGGGGTAGAGTTTGTAGATAACTGGCTCTCTATTTGAGACTCACCCAGAAATAGGGTCAGGCCTGATCTGCTGAGGAGCGACGGACTTCATCCTAGCTGGAGTGGTGCTCTTCTTTTGTCTAGAAACATTGACAGGAGTCTCACTCCTCTAGCCTCACCATGAGATAGGGTGCAGGACAGGCTGCAGGCTGTTAGCCAGCCTGCTAGCATAGTGGAGTCTGCCGATAGCATAGCCAGAGTAGTTAGTACAGAGTTGCCTGTTGCGACTGTGACTCGTTCCAGGCTGAGAAACGTTAAACAAGGAAGCGCTAACAATTGCACCCTTATTAAGATAAAACCTTCCTCCACCTCAGTCACAAATAAGAATGACTATATTACCTTGCGTCTCAAAATAGGACCCCTAAATGAAAATAGGACTCCGAAAATACTAGAGCACTGAAGCAAGCCTCCAGAAAAATGGAGCGAAAGTGGCACTCCACCAAGTTGGAAGCATTCAGACTAGCCTGGATAGACAGCACACTTAAATACCGAAAAGCACTCACATCTGCTCGATCAGCGTATTTCTCCAACCTGATTGAGGTGAACAAAAACAATCCAAAATTTCTCTTTGACACAGTTGCAAAGTTAACTAAAGAACAACGCTCAACAAGTGAAGTGGGTCTTCTTTTTAGCTGTAATAAATACATGAACTTTTTTGATGAAAAGATCATCACCATTAGAAAACAAATAACTGACTCCTCAAATAATTACAGTCCCCAAAATCTCAGTTGTCCTGAGAATATCCTGAACCTACCTAAACAGGTGTCAATGGGGACACTGGAACTTTTAGATCCCGTATCGCTCGACACATTCACTAAATTTGTAACGAGTTTTAAACCCACACATTTTCAAATAGACCCAATTCCAACTAAATTACTCAAGGAGCTATTTTTGGTGCTAGGTCAGCCAATGTTTAAAATAATAAATTGCTCCCTTTCCTCCGGATGTGTACTAAACTCACCAAAAATAGCTGAAATTAAGCCTGTTTCAAAAATATCAAATCTGGATCCAGACACTTTAAACAACTATATGCCAATATCAAACCTCCCATTCCTCTCAATAATCTTAGAAAAATGTGTTTCCCAACAACTGAACGCTTTCCTGAAGACAAATGACACTTATGAAATGCTCCAGTCCGGTTACAGACCCCATCATAGTACTGAGACTGCACTTGTGAAGGTAACAAATGACCTTCTATTTGCCTCAGACAAAGGTTCTGCATCCGTCCTGTTGCTTCCTGATCTTAGTGCTGCTTTTGACACTGTTGATCAGTCCCTTCTCTTAGAGAGACTGGAAACCCATATTGGGCTACGTGGGAATGTTCTAGCCTGGTTTAAATTTTATTTATCTGAAAGATATCAGTTCGTATGTGTGGATGGTATATCCTCGGACAAAACAAAAGTGTGTTTTGGTGTTCCTCAAGGCTCGGTCCTGGGCCCTTTATCGTTCTCACAATATATGCTGCCTCTTGGAGATGTAATCCGAAATCATAATGTCAACTTTCACTGCTATGCTGACGATACACATGACTGAGAACTTCCTGCTTTTAAACTGAAAAAAAACTGAAATGCTCGTTTTAGGACCCAAAAAACAAAGACTCTTATTGGCAGATCTCACTGTGAACCTCGATGGCTGCATGGTTGTATCCCAAAAACTGTAAGAAATCTCGGCGTAACCCTCGACCCTGACCTCTCCTTTGATGAAAATATAAAATACATCTCAAGAGTTGCTTATTTTCATATTCGAAACATTGCAAAATCAGAAACTTTCTATCATAAACTGATGCGGAAAAACTAATCCATGCTTTTGTTACATCAAGATTAGATTACTGCCATGCTCTTTTTTCCGGCTACCCTGATAAATCAATAAATAAACTTCAATTAGTGCTGCACACTGCTGCTAGAATCCTAAGTAGAACAAATAAAATTGAACACATTACTCCAGTACTAGCCTCTTTACATTGGCTGCATGTTAGGGTTAGGGCTGATTTTAAGGTTTTATTGTTAACCTATAGATCAATTTAGGGACTTGCTCCTACTTACCTCGCTGAAATGATCCAGCCATACATACCTGCATGTAACCTTAGATCAAAAGATGCAGGCCTTTTAACTGTACCTAACATTTCTAAACAAACAGCTGGAGGCAGGGCTTTCTCTCATAGAGTTCCACTACTTTGGAATGACTTGCCAATCAAAATTAGAAATGCGGACTCAGTGCAAACCTTCAAGCGTCAACTAAAGACACATCTCTTCAGCCTGGTCTATGATTAAGTGTAGTCTGGCCCAGGGGCGTGAAGGTGACCAGAAAGGCCTGATACTGTCCACCCTTGCTGTCTTGTCAGGTGGGCTCTCATCGCCACTGTGATGCCCTCCCTCCAATGCCATTTGGGGGCGGAGTCACTGGCTTGTTGTTGTCTCTCCGTTGCGCACTTGTGCAATTGGGCTGTGCTCTGCTGGCAATACTCGGCCCTCATTCAGGATGGTTGCAGTTGGTGGGCGTCCCTTTGGTTAATGCTTGGCAGTGTGGGTGGATTGATTTCCTGCCTGTTGGGCCCTGTCTGGGGCCTCCTCCGGATAGAGCCACACTGTCACTGGGCCCCCCTATCTCAGCCCCAATGTCTTACGCTGCTATATTTTTGCGCTGGGGGAGTAGGGTCTTAATTTTCAGTTTTCTGTTGTTTTAAACTTAGGAGGACATGAGGTCTTAACCCACACCAGCGGAGTACCAGGCTTGACTTGTTGCTGTCCCTGTCCAGAGTCCTCCTGGCTGTGTTGCAGATCAGGAAAATGCCTGACAATTTCAGCTGCCACTCTGCTGAAACCCCCCCCCCTTCCTTGTCCATCCGGTTTTGCATCCGATCTGGACTAGGTTTAAATAGACTCTGGGCTTAGCCTACATGCATTGAACTGTTAAAATTTGGACTCTTAATATGTTCACCCGGCACTGCCAGAAGAGGACTGGTCACCCCTCGGAGCCAGGCTCCTCTCTAGGTTTCTTCCTAAATTTGGCCCTCTTAAGCAGGTTTTCCTAGCCACTGAAGTTCATCACTATTGTTGTTTGCTCCCTGGGGTTTAAGGCTGGGTGTTTTGTGAAAGCACTTTGTGACAACTGCTGATGTAAAAAGGGCTTTATAAAATAAATTTGATTGATTGATTGATTGAATAGCAACCAGGAAAAAGGGGTTACAACACAATATCCTACAAAAGACTCATGCATATCCTGTTGTACCTGTAAATTCTACCTTTAAAAGGGAACAATTCTGCCTTTTAATAGGGAACCAAAGACATCAGACTACAATCCAATGGGTATTGTTCCGTAAACAATAGATCAGTCCTGAAAACTTGTGGATCACAGAAGTTCCATCATTAGAGTGAGGTTTACACCCCATTGAGAAATGTTTCCATAATAGTCTATGTTAAATGTCCTTCTCCATCCAGAACTAGCTTGGTTGATGTTTGATTCCTTGTGCTATATTTATGCTATATATATTTATGCCCAATTGCAACTAGCATAAGATTGTCAGACATGACAATTTCATGACAGAAATGGTTAGCTCTATTCTATTCAACCATTAAAATGTTAGACCTTACACCAAACAAAGCGATTACCAATAAACAAATTATAAACTAATCCTGATAATGGAAGATGTGAAACATAACAGATACCAGTGCTCTGTTGTAATTGTGCAAACAGGAAAACCCTTTTTCATGTAACTCTTTATAAGTACCCATTTGATTTGTTTAAAATTCTCACTTCAGCTTTTTCCTATCATATTCAATTGTCATCATGCATTCCCCCCGCTTTCACTTCACGATGAATGAAAGCAGAACAATGACATATATGCCCACAGGAGGCGCCATCCTGAACCCACACTGGCCAGACATGAAAAATTGAGAATTGGTAGTAGGGATGGAGCTAGAATCCTCAGTACCTACCCATAGGTCTGAGAAATATTAGGAGAGAACTCCAGCCCATGTTCCAGTGGTTTACCTGCTGCAACCACCAGTATTAGCACATCTATAGCACCCACATTTAGCATTTTCACAGGCGAATGGCCAAACTACCTTGTGACAAACAATGTCTTGATTAACCTTCTACACTTGGAAATTATCAAACTCAAACCCTAAATCATAACTTGTATGCATAGTGTGAACATGTCTGTGGTTTTATTGACAATAAGACTGTCAACAACAGTGATGATAGCATCAGCAATGGGGGATGACTTCAGGTCTCCACTTTCACTGCTGTTGGTTTCAAAACTGGACATTTCAACATTAAAGCTATTGAGAGGAAAATATATTTAGTTTTCACTCAGTTTGATTATCCCAAAACTGAACATGCTCTTGTTTGGGAAATTACCACAGGTGAAACAAGTCTGAACACTCACTTTTACCTACCTGATTTAAAGGGGAAACAATGGTAGGGGTCATCCCATGGGTCTCCTGGAGCCCTTGGCTTTACCCACTTATGGTGAATCAGAAATAAATGCCAAATGCATTAATTAATGTTTATAAATTAAGTTTCCACACATAAAAATCTGAAATGGTCCTCATTCTCTCTGTAGCAAGATAAGTTATTCTTTCAACTTAGCCGATATCCTTTGTTAACTGAAGATTCAGATTTATTGTCTTACTCATCTAATTGTTGGGGACTGTAAACATGTGCTTGTCATATCTACACAGCAACTCAACATTATCGTGGAAATAAAAAAATAGTGGTGATGTTGATGTTGACAGAACACGGATGTATGATATCACAATAAAGTTAGACCTTAAACACTTTAATCTACATGTTGTTCATTTGTAAATTGACCATTTTAGAATTTAAACTCTGTTAACTAGTATGAGGCATTGGTTTTAAAACCACTGCCTCTTTGTTTTAAAACCAATCGCTTTGGTCGTTTTACCCTCTTTTAAAGGCTGTGAATATATTGGATATATAAGTTCCAGCTTCATTTAATGTTTAGGTTAAGATACATTTAGGAACTCTTGACCAATGATTGCTAACATGAAAGCTCACGTCAGTTCCTTGTATCATCCATGATTCTGGGGTTCCATGAAAGAGACTCCATCTATTGTCAGTCGGCCAGATGGACAAACTAAATGCATCTTCGTCCATTTAGATTTTATCCTCTGTCTCCTTTCCCGCATTATGAATCTTGTCCTCTCTCAGCCATCTTAACTTTATTTTGTCTTTGCTCTTCATGTGTACCACACTCTCTGTCCATGTACAACTTCCTCTGAATCAATCTTGTTTACTCGTAAAACTTTCTTCTTCTTTCTGTCCATTTTGATTCCAGGCATTATTGTTAATGGTCAATATTAATCGTTGCCTAGTCAGGGAGGAATTAGGTCTCTTAAATAAATCCACCCTTGGAGTTGCACGATGGTATTTGTGGTCTAGTCAGGGATTTACTAGGTCTTCTCTCAAATATATCCACCCCTAGAGAGTTACACAATTTTATTTGTGGTCTTGTCAGGGAGTAACTCGGATTTCCTGCAAATATATCTACCCCTAGAGAGTTACACGATTTTATTTGTGGTCTTGTCAGGGAGTAACTAGGACTTCTCTCAAATATATCCACCCCTAGAGAGTTGCACAATATTATTTGTGGCCTCGTCAGGGAGTAACTAGGTCTTCTCTTTCATATATTCACTCCTAGAAAATTGCTAAATGTTATTTGTGGTCTAGTCAGGGAGTAACCGGGACTACTCTCAAATGTATCCACCCCTAGAGAGTTGCATGATATTATTCATGACCTAGTCAGGGAGTAACTAGGTCTTCTCTCAAATATATCCACCCCTAGAGAGTTGCAC
>JACXGJ010004375.1:0-45762 GCA_016801105.1 Esox niger
GAGTCCACTTCCTCAGATAGCAGACTGCCCCCCCCCCCCCAATCAAACATGAGATGCCATCTTAGGAATTCTCAGAAAGGCTGTGTAATATTTGCAAGTTCGTCACTACATGCAGCTCAGCAAGGGGAGGCGAATGTGTAATAAGACAGATTAACAACATAAATCACTGTTTCCAGCAAAGTAGCTGAATGCGTAATAAGGCATTTATAACAGTAACTGTTTTACAGTAAAACAAATGTAACAGATCTCATCCTTTCCGAGATGCTACTGCTTCATTGACTTAAGTTCTAAGTCCTAAAAGAGAGGTTTGCATGTGCTAGATATCTGTCACTAAAATATTTTTTTTTAATAGTAATTGAAAGATGCAACTTCTTCTATACAACAAGTAATGAGGACTACTAGATTCCAACATTTTCAAAAAAAATATGCCAAAATTGTCTTTGGCCCTAAGCTAAATATCTTGTGAATTTTGTTAACTGCGGTTCAATCATTTTCCTGCCTTTATTAGATATCTGGGATCGGTTTTGGGATCATAATAGTTTAAAGTTGCAAAATAAATAATGCAGTTTTAATGCGCTGATGTTATATAGGCCCCAACACACAGGTCAAGGATACAGGAACACAAAACAATCTTGACAACTGCTTTATTTACAACCCTGCCAAGCAATGCCTGAACACCTACAAGTTAAAAAAGCCAATAGTCCTCAGTCAATTATTCTCACTTTCCAGGGGGTGTACTCTGAAGTAACTTGAAGTATTCAAGTCCCAATCTAAATAATTACCATCTGCATTTTCCACTGAGAATAAAAAAAACACTCTTAGAAGCAGCTGCTCTAGGTCAAACCATTAACTGCAGGTAAAAGGTGGGTCTCAATATACTAAACACCAAACATAATAAAATCGACTGCAACATGGACAGACTACCAGGCCCTGATAAACCCGGATGACACTGTTGGTGACAGCAATGTTATTGGGGGCTATTGGTTGTTAGATAATGTATTTGAATCTGTCCCTGATTCATCAGAGAGATTGGCAATACTGGACAGATAACCTGCGTTACACTGACATGAATGTTTTCTACACAGACAGAAAAGGCGATTGGCATTCCATGAAGGGCTAGGAACAGAACGTTCTGCCTAGCCGGCTGAAACATTTCAATCATTTAATCTTCACAGATAAAAAAAAAAAAGAGGGTGTATATTTTGGATGACATCCAAGGGACCTATTTTGCCCTTCATAACTGCATCAGTTCTCGTCAAGGTTGTTACGCAGCAGCATCTTTCACATTGGAGTGGAAAGATCCAGAATACAGAAGTACTCCCTGCATTGACCTCCATCCTACATTGTGCAAAAGAGATCCGATTTTCTGAATAACCCCCTAATGTTTTGTTAAATAAAACAAAGACACATTGCAGATGTAAACTATGAAGTGCCACCATTTGTGTCCGTAAAGAAGAAAAAAACTGTAATATTAGCATGAATGGACATGGAGGAGCATAGTCCTTTGGCCGGTCAGCCATCAAGCTCAGGATGCTACAGAGCTCTATGTACACACAAGAGACAATGATCTGTGTGTGTTGACAACCAGTTAATGGGTCTCACGTTCACTTATGCGTTTCCTCAGATCCCCAGCCCAGTGCCCGTTCGACATAGAAAATGGCGGCCAACTTTCCTTCACGCTAGGGGCAAGTGCCGCAGTGTGACATCATAACCGCAATGTCCTCTGACAGCGAACGCGCACGAAACGACCCCCATCGAACAAACATATTCCTCTGTAGGCCACTAACTAAATCTTTCTTATGGGTCGTATCAGTTGTCTCAGTCTCCATTGCAGATTATTACCCTACCATCTGTCTATGAGTGTGATGTGCCCTCTTCCACATTGGCCTGGCCTGCTCCACTCTGTCGGCCCCAGGCTGCCCCACCCCAATGGGCCACACTCAGCCATTAGCTCACTCACCCTGCACCTTGCAGTGGAGCAGAGCCCACATTGATTCCAGCTCTCATCCCCTGTTTTAAGTGATTTGTCAGACGCTCAAATGGCTCCCAGAGCAGGACTCCTGTTGCCATTTCCTGGAGAAATCAATAGCACTAAAATACAGAAGTTGAAAAAGCTCTGCATCCAGTCGGATTGGACTTTTTTTCACCTGATTTAATCTGAAAATATTCTACAGATATTGCCTCAGCTGTACACCAAGGTTAACACACAGCCCAATGTGTCCATATTTACACATTCTTATGTACAATATCACAGATTTACACACAAAAATATATAGTATTTTTAAGTGTTACAAAAGCCTTCTTGGATTTTGGCAAAATGCTTAGTAGTAAGTCTATGGTCTGAATAATTTAGGATACATTTACCACCGGTGTAAATTAACCATTATCCATTTTTTTGTGGACCTTTCAGTCTACAACTGTCATTATGTGCCTAAAATGCATAACACTCAATGTAATTATAAGGAAATGTTCTGATATTGTGGACATTCACATGAAGTAGATAACGGTTTTTATTTTACTAGTTAAGTTGAAGAAGAATATTACTTTCTGTGTTCTCGTTCGAATTACATTATCACTTCCTTTCTCAAGGACATAGTTCATATCTTCACATGGGCAGAAAATTACAATTAAGATTCATTTTACGTTTTACTCGATTTCAACAATATTTAAAATAGATCTCTTTTTACGGCTGAGTGTACTTACATTTTTAAATGAAATTGTTGTTGTCCAGCTCAATTTAACAGGGAAATGATTACGTGCCTCAAAAATTAACTGTAAGCAAATCCAAAGGCATTGTCCAGCCTAATCTATGATTTTGTCAAAATACCCTAACTGTAAAGAAATTATGCTGCACAATGGCATTTCTAAAGGAGCTCTGTCTTGCGTGCGGGTTTCAATCACGGTGTATTCTGGTGCCCTTATCGTAAATGTAACCTCAATTACTTTTGCAAAGCCCCTTCCGATAATCGCATTTGTCTGATTATGGAGTCTACAAGTCCTCCAACTTTGGTTATTTTAGGAGAGATTTAGTGCGATGTTGTCAAAGTCTCTGTCCGAGGGCACCACAGGGTTGCCAAATCACGTTAACAGAGTAATAAAAACAAGACTAAGTATTGGAAATGAAATCTGAATGAAAAGCGTATATAAATCTGCCGGATTATAGGGCCCATATATTAGTAATGGCGAAAATAAACTACAAGTGATAATTTTTTCAACATTCATTATGGTATAGCACTTTTTTTAAAGAAGCAAATGTTTCTAAAAACAATTCCTGAAATGTTCTACACTACAGCTCAGCTACGTTAAATAGTCGTGGACATAGGCCTGGTTGACCAGTGAACGTCCATATGCTTCTCAATAAACTACGTGTGTAATTGCTCAAAATACACTAATTAGCCTACCCCTGATGTAATTTGAGCGCTGGCTTGTGGCGGGAGAAGCCTTTAGGAACAATACTGCAAAATACAAAATAGCTCAAATATTTACTTAAGTGTGCAAAAATGCAAATTCTTCATGGGGTGCAAAACAGAAAGAAAATCTGTCAAATTAATAAAGCCCACACGCTCATATGCACCACTACGCAGCCTCACTTCGTTTACCAACTGATAAGGTTTCCATTCCGCAAGACCAGACCGAGATTATAGTAGGATTAAAAACGTCCGTCCGATGGCAAATGAAGGCAGCAATGAAGCATTTTAGTGAGCGGCCTCAATTGCTATAAGACTTTCAAGAATATTGTTCAAAATATGGCATTGCTTTCACAATTGAATCTTAGTTGATACTGTTTCTTTATAAACCGTACATACGGCCTACATATTGTACTGCGTTTATTTTATAGTCTAGTGAATGGGTTAATTAATGGCTATTCTATATAACTGTAAAGTAACGAATTAGAGAAATGTTGTATTGCTAATAAAAAACATTTAACAAGAAAAGACAATAGTTTAAATAACATTTTTCATGAATCATGGTGTAGCAAATCGAATGAATACAACTATTGTCAAATAAGTTAGCCTACCTGTTTCCCCCGATCAACGACATTTCGATGGGAAATTCGACTTTAAAAGTAACGTAAACTTACTGTCTAAAAGTATTAAAAACGGAACACAATAATTAATAATTTGGGTGCCAAAAATAAACAGCTGAAAATGAAACGAAGACTGAGTGGAACACATTGAAATCATAATTCAACTAGCCTTCTCTTTAAAAAACATAAACCAATTTTCGTTCGTTATTTCAAGAAAAAAGTCGTTTGAAGCTCTCTAGCCTTCAGCAAAACTGTAGAATCACAATGAAACAAAGAAATTCAAGCGGCGTCGTTAACTTCCTGAGTATCAAATGTCAATTCCAACCCCATTCCCCCATTCCGATTCCCTTTCTTTCCCACCCTTCATTTTACCTGCTAGTCTCTATTCGTGGCGCTTTGTCGACTCCAGGTGAGCGTCTCCTGTTTTGTTGCCTTCGGTTTCCGCCGTCTCTCCTGCGTGTAGTAAAGGCTCTTCTGTCCACATGCGGCTCTCCTTCTTTGGGCTGCGAGAGCGAGGATTTGCCAGTGGAAAAGATAATTAGTTTGTAAGCATCTTACCCTCGTACCAAAGGAATAATCCAAACCCGCCCTGTCTCTCGTATTTTGCGAAGTCAGGCACAAGTGCTTTTTTCTTCCTTTTAAGGTGGAGCTCGAGGGAGGCAAGGCAACCTTAAAAGTGCTTCGATTTTGGCTCGTGGACCTGCAGTCTGAGCAGATGAGGATTGGTTGCTCCTCGGATTAAACGATTTCATGGTGAATTATTTGGTCCAGCCCCCTCTTTAGGCTATTGCTCGATTTAACTATGATCCTTTATCTACTACATTGGAGATTCATACAGGATTTGAACCATTTGAAATAATAATACATTCCATTTTAATGCCTATTTATACATGTCCTTTATATTCCTACACAACTCTGTGGAATTATTTAGGCCTGCCTATATAACAAATTCCGTGACAAATATCTCATGAATTTATCAAAAACCTGCTGTACCTCATTTGCCATATGGAGGACAATAATAAAACAGGATTCATGGTAAACATATTTAACCTATACGCAACACAATAGTAACCTCAGTCACTTTTGCAACGGGTTTTAAGATTATGCAAAACAGTTTTGGTCGCAGTCTGAATAAAGTGAGACAGGTGTTTACCTGTGTTGCCCAGCAAACAAAAGAGGCAATGTCTGTTGGAGAGGGGAGGGAGGGGAGGACAACCTAATTACGGAAAGCCCCCCCCCCCCCCTTAATGGGTCGACGGCCTACCTTTACATAAATGAAAATACATTTCGATGTAGGTTTTTTTTATATCACATCTACTAATTATAATATATATTATTATGGATACAGACATGTAGCCCATCCAATTGGCATTGCAGTTCAAGCAGCATTTTTCATTTGTTTTACCCCGAATCTACATAAAATATTTCTAAATACACAAAATAAACTTCTAGGTAGTTGTTGTACAACTCTTTAGCTACTCACAGTATTCGGTAATGCAAGTGTGCCTAGTGATTTAATGTCATCTTTGATAACAGTACGCTAGTTCTAAAATATGTATGCTACATTTTCAAACATGTTCAGATATTAAGCCATACAGAGACAATTGCTGCATCTTCCCAGCCCCCACTCCAGGATTAGGTTTAGTCGCCCGGCATTCTGTTGAGCCTGCAGTTCTTGTGTTGAATTGAAGGATCAAATGACCGCGTCCAGATGGCCAGTAATTATCAAGAAGAACCAAAAAGCTGCATTTCATATGAAGAGGCTGTGTCACAATGCGTTATAGCTCTCACCACTGCATCCTTTCAAGGCCTAGGCAGAAAATAAGAGACCTGCATTATATCTGTCGACCAATATTTGAATTTTTGTTTTACAGTTTAGATAATTTCCAAATAAATCATTAAGTCACATGTCGTGTATGCAGGCCTGTAGTAGGCTCACTTGAAGTGTTGGCAATTTTTTTATTGCAACAATATCACGTCACTATAATCATGATGCTATACAACCTGAGAAGTGAGGACCATGAGGAGCAGGAGTCCACGTAGTTGACAGCCAACTCTACCGCGAAGACGTCACTCAAGTCGTCCATAATGCAAAAACCAGTAAAACCACGGACAGGCCGTGCGCTTTTACACTGCTGAGAGCCTCACTACTAGGCCAAAGTCGCTCTACTAGAGTTAACTAGGTATGGAATTCTTACGCTTTGGATGTGTAATATATATGCAGGCGAAAACTACCCATACTCCTCTCTGAGAGTAAACCAGAGTCCATTTACCTGCTGTTGATAATTGAAGAGATACCACGCTGGGAAAAACGACCTAATATTTTGAAGGGATCCAAATGGCATCAGTAGACCTATATGGCGGATCTGGTTACGCACATGTCAAAGAGAATAGCGGCAGTGAAATATATTCTCGGTGACACATTGTTCTACCCGATCGCGGCCTAAACTTCTCTAGGTCACATATTTGGTTTCGGCCTTGACAACTTGACTCTCAATTTGTGTGCCAGAAGTGCGCAGAACATGAGTAGTCCAATTAATATTTTAAATACTAATTTCGCACTGCCCGGTCGTGCCATGCTCTTCCAGATGGCGGTTTAGGTTGAGCCTTCTCTCCCACCTGCCAGGAGAGGTATCAGATTGTAAAACAAGTGGTGTGGCCTTGCGTCTCCTGTTTGGGGTTTAAGTTATGCGATATGGCCATTGAAATAATAATGCAATCCAACATGTAGAATTGTTAATCGTGGCTATCGTTTTTTGGCGATCAATGGGGATCTGAAGTTGATGCCTTGAGCAGATCGGTGTCAACATCCACGTGAGGGACAAGATATGCTTTATCACATATAGGAATGCATTTTATGTAGCCTATCCTTTTTATATCAGCATTTGTCAAAATTATGCTTGTAGATACTCAGCCTAAAACCCCGAATATAGTAGTGTGTTGAATTACAATATATTCTTTTGAGACTTCCAGTAACAAGATCGAAATCATTAATAACATTATCCGGAAGAATAGATTATGCCGGTTAAGCAGTCAGGGAAAGAGCCAGTTGGATTGAACTCATCTGAATCCAAGGAGACCATGCAAAAGTAAAGATGGGATCCATGAATGCATTTGTCTGAATAAATGAATGGACCTATTTCTAAATCAGATTGATATCGTTGCCAGGAAATGTTAGCAGCAGAACTAACCACATCTTAATTCACCTGGTAATGTAAGCGTTTACAGCATACATCGTATTGAATGTATACAATTTAACCCTAACCCAATATACAATTTATGCAAAATTGTATATTAGGAGAAATAGCAATACGATTAATAACTAATTATTTGTTTTTGGCTTCTATAATGGGGTTAGATACATTTTCCAAAAGCTATCGTTCAAATGTATATAGGCCGACAAGACCTGTGATCATGCGAAATATGGCTAGATACATATTTGAGAAAGTCTGTGCATTACGTATCTTTGGAATGGGTAGGTATTACTACATCTTTTTTATATTACACATTGTGTCTTGCTTGGTTCTGATATCAGTCGTGATGGAATGGCATGCCTATATAATTATGTGAATAAAGGTACCGGAATTAATTGTAATTTTCCTAAATAAACATGATAACAACTTCGACCTAAAATGCATATTTCATCAAATGTGAGACAATGCTCATTGAATGAAATATGTTTGTTACTACAAATTCATTTGCTGGATATTTCCGACTGATTTCGCACGCAACTCTGGTGCTGATAATCCCTTGTGTAGCGGATTAGGGGACATTAATCTCTTTGGGAAGGAGAGAACACCATACAACACCATCACTCAGAAAAATACCAACCAAAAGCAAAAGATGCACATAATGTATATTTATTAGCTTTAGGTTACACTCTGAATTTCTTTTTCCAAAATTGTTATTTTAGCTGGATGTAGGGGAATCAGTTGACAACCAATTCATGGGTTCCAGGTAAAACCCTGAGATAATTACAAAAAGAAACCTTTTGGGTTCCATGCAGCTGTCTTTTAATACTGTTTTAAATGGAACCCAAATGGCATTAATCAGAGGGTCTCTACATGAGTTAAAACCAAAAAATATGTTATTCTGTGGGGAGAGCCAATAAAATCTTTAGGAACCGTTTTTTACATAGACTAAATGTGTTACCCAATAAATTAAGTAGTATAAATGTAAATATTAGTTTGAAATTATATCCCATAATTAGTATGATTCTTTTATCAATTACCATAGACACACACACATGCAATTTAAACAAAAAATTGAATAATGTGTTAGGCAATCTATAGCACTTAAATCCTATTATTATTATTATTATTATTATTATTATTATGTGATATTGTGTGGACGAGCAATCATATAACAACGATGTTGCCAAGACCCAAATCATTGTACAATTTGGAATTTATTCCTATTACAATAATGCAGCATAGCAGCAGAAGCCTGTGCTACCACTGGGTATGGAGAGTGTTATCCACAAATTCCCTCAAAATAACAATGATGTAGCATAGCATAGTTATGGCAGTACAGAAAACAACACACAGACATTTCTCTCCCTTGAGATTCTGTATGCACACATTTTTCCTCACTTGTACCATTGTCATTTTCTTTTACTCTACTATGCTTGTGCAAACCACTGCAACCTATGGGTTTATTTTAGGGTGAAGGAATAAGATGTTTTATGAATTGTTGTCCACAAAAGTCCTCACAAATGTGTTTGTACCTGAATGTCTGACTACTTAAATCTGGAGGCATCCATTAATAAAGACATGGAATCGGTGAGCACCTGAAACAGAGCTGGAAACCCGAGACAGTGTGCTGCCTGCCAGCCAGCCCCGTCCATCTAACCCTGCAGTCGTGGAAGGTGTTACATTCACCCATAGGGATGGCATTTCATCCACCTGGAACCAGCACATCCAGACTGTTCAGAGTGTTAACAGCAGTGTTGTACAGTTTCATCAGTATTATCATTTTTGTTTGATTTCCTGAGAAGGATATCTAAAGGAAATCGCTTGCAATCCATAAATGCATCTAAATCGTAGTTCATGTTTTTGTAGGTCTTTGTGCAACTTGCCAACTCGACTCGGAAATCATATAAACCCTATATTGGTTATGGTTTTCTGGGTACTTTCTACAACTTGGTTGTACGGTTGTCCACCTAGCTGCTCTAACTTGAAATCTCTGGATTAGAAAACATCTTAATCTTTAATGTAAAAATCTCCACTGTAAATTGACACAAGTAAGCATGTCCTAAAATATACTTACCATGGAACATCTCAGAATCAGAGGCTGTTCAAAAAATTCTTAAATCACACCAAAGGTCTGGTTCCTTTCATTTTTACACAATCACCCCGAAGTGCCATGGGGGACCACGTATCTAAACTACACTTCTTACACAGATGTTTAAATTGGTCTGAGCGGGAGAAAGGCAGCATCTTCCCGAGGCAGACAATGTTTACTTGTTAAATTCTGAATCTTAATTTGTCGACAGTGAATACAATCTGTCTACAGTGGCGGTCTTAAACACTATCAACATGCAGGCTCATAGGATTTTCCTGTTCCATCATAAATGCTCTGGTATGAAGTGCAGATCTAGAATCAGCTTCCCCTGCCACTGATCACACCATTACCAGTAGTGGGAGACATGCTGGACTGACCGGAGCTTTGACAGTGGTGCAATCCCACTGCGGCATTCTGGAACAGCCGGATTTGGAATCCACACCCTTCTATCAGCATTCCGCAATAAACGCTCCGTTCATAACCTAGTGGGAAGTTGTTACTTCTCACATTCTAGTGGGAGAAATCTGAACAGCCTTCTAAATACTAATTACAACTGGGAAACTCCAAATATTGACCTCTGACCTAAGGAAACTACCATGATAGGAATATGTTTGGCTGTTATCTGCAAAATCTTCACATTTTGAAAAGCCATTTATTAATAAAGTAAATGCTATCATTTGTATACAAACTTCTTAGTTGTACTTTTGCATTATGATGATCATTAGAAAATCTGCGTATCTCTAAATGCAAATGATTCAAACTGGTATTTAAAACTTCTCAAATGGAAATCCACCCCCCCTACAGAGTTCTGAATGCAGCTACCCACAGACAGCCCTAGTTTCAAACATCCCAGTAGATGTGTTCACATAGTCATTTTTAAATGACGTGTCTCCCATTTTCCAATCATTAATTTAATTTCCATTCAAGTGTGGATGCTTTTACATCAACACGTCATGTTGCATAATGAAATAAAGCGGGAATTACGTAACAACATCAAACTGAGCTTACTCATTATTTTGCCTTTAAGTGTAAACACTGTTGATTCTCATTGGGTTAAAATCTCAATGGCAGCGGTCACAGTTGATGCCTGTGTGTAGCTCTTGGGCTAAAACAAAGGAAAGCCACAGGACAGTGAAAACCCGCATTACTTCATAAGTAACGGTCAACATACAGCTAAAGGTTCCACGGCTCATCATGGCATCTTTCGATAACGGCGCCCAGTAATCAAACCAAGAGAAAGCCACTGCAGAGCCACAGGGCATCATGACGGTCTGTAAAAGAGTCAGAGACACGGCCCACAGATCACCTGATCAACCACCTCTGCCTCGTCCAATCAGAGGTGGGGCATTACATCATGCAGACAGGCCCCGGCGGCGGCACGGCCCTCTTGAACAACGCACTGCGGATAAAGTAAAGCAGCAGCTCTAAATATTTAATTGAGCAGCTCAGGTTTCTGGACTCCTGGAGGTCAGGCCCATGGAACAGCAGCCTGTCTCCTGCGCCCCCTCCTGAACAGCTACAGCGGAGGAGGCAGCAGGGCGTGTTGTGGAAGCTGGTCTTCTTTCTTACGATACTGGAGGGCGACTGTGTGTGGTCTTCCAGTGGCCTGGTGCTTTGGCGGTTTTTAAACTAAGAAAACTTGAAACAACGCTTGTTGACCTTCGGCATAGGCAGAAGGAATATCACGCTAATTTGTCCATTAAAATGTGTCTATATACCGGTTGTGGTACTGTGTGACCCGTGTTTGGGACAGGCCCATTGGTAGTGACTGTCGTTTTACTGCGGAGCACTGGACTGGCTTAGGCATGTGGGCTAGGATGGTGGGCATGTTCACACGGAATGTGGAGTTCCCGGATGGGTGATGGAGTGAGAGTAGTCGAAAGAAAAAGGAAAAGAAGAAAGGACAAAGGCACACTCAAATGGATCCCTGAACCCCACAACTTACGTACTGTGGAGATCTGAAAAGATTTGGTTGGTAAAACACCTTGCATATCAGAGGGCAAGCAAGAGCTAATATCAGATTGCTTACACCTGTCAAATCCTCTCATATGTCCCACGAGTGCATATGGTTCAGGGGTCCCATTTGGGATTGTGCCAGACATATAGAGGCAGAGAGAGAGAGCTGAGACTAGTAAAATGGACAAAGATAGTGAGGGAAGGACAAAATGAGTGAAGGATGGTTAAACAGGAACAGAAAGTGAGGAAAAATAGGAAGCGACAGAGGCAAGCAGGAGAAAGATCCCATGCCACAGAGCTCAACCACACTCTAGATCCCGCCGCTCTCTAGATCCCGCCGCTCTCTAGATCCCGCCGCTCTCTAGATCCCGCCGCTCTCTAGATCCCGCCGCTCTCTAGATCCCGCCGCTCGCACATTTGGTTCATGTGTGTTCTAAGGGCTCCCTCCTCACTGCGCACATAATCAATCACGACATTAGAAAAAGGATGAAACAACGTACAGTGCAATAAGTTTGAATTCGGCTCCTATGGATTACTGGGCTCACGTGAAAGAGGATAGGGAGACGGAACAGATTGCTACGAGAGGATATGTTTTAGGGTGAAGGAGATTATAAACAGAGTTTAGGTAAACGGCGATGAGGCAAGCGAAGGAGAGGTGCGCCTCGCCCTCCACCGGGCTTATTTAGAGTAGCATCACGGCAGTTTCAAACTATTACACTATCGCGCCTTCCCCGGAAAATTGAATAACTCTGAAATATTTTATTTTCACAAGGGTTACCAGTTCAGGGTCTGTCAGATTTTGCTGTACTGCTAGCACAAATGACTGGAAGACACTCCCAGGGAGTGTTTAAAAAGTTAATGTTTCAAACATATTTTCTACAAAATTGTTCCAAGTGCCTGAGAGATTCCAAAATGAATATTTCTCAGTGGTTTCTCAGTCCATCTATGAGTTTCCATAGGATTTGGCATCTCCTCATAGTCATCTCCCACCAGAAGCTCGATTTTTCAAGGTCATGCTGGTCTTGTGTGCAGTATGAAGGACATACTCCAACCAGGATGACCCCCAAGCAGGTATGGATTCACCTTTCAGAATCATAAGCTTGAGGGCACAATGAACATTGTAAATAAAGACACTACGTAAATTTTACTATTGCGGATTTGAACAAAGGCTTTCGGCCTCTCTCCGAGACACTGTTCAACGGTCCCATCATTCTGAAAGGATCTGATTTCTGGAAGCAATAAGGCTGAAACTATATCCGCCATGGGGGTTTCTGCCACGTTGCTTACAACCCATCCAGGTCTCTCATAACTACGAGGGGCCACCAACAGGTTTATGGTTATCTAGACAGGACAAAATTTGATAATGATAATGTAAATGACTCGTTATGGGAGGCTCTGCCAGGAGGGATACAAAACAATATTGTATGACAGGGCCCCCACAAAATACAGTGCATTTTGATTTAGTTGGGTGTGATAATATCATGCTGTTTCTAGTGGCGTTATGTGCTCCACAACAACTACATTTTTAAAGTATCGCTCTTCAGCCCTAGGACGACGCCAGCAGGACAAGTACTGCATGTACAAGGGAAACAATTTATTCCATTTAAATGAAAACTAAACTTGTCGACTCCTAAAAACTCATTGTCATCATCTTCCTATACCTGATATATTAACCTCAACCTCAGCTTTGACTGGGTGTGTATTCATTCCAACAAAACACACATTTCCATTGCCAAACCTTTTGTGAAATTATTAGATCTGTTTGATAAAACATTTTGCAACCAAGATGTTTGGTTTGGCAGAATGAATGCGGCCCATTTGAGGCAACTGTTAGCAGAGCTGGTTGTAAACTTCTAGTAATAGGCTGCCATCTAGAGGTAATGAACAGTATTATAGTTGAGGTTTTTGACCAGGAGCCTTGTGGGATGACTGGAGCAAAGAACGTAGGCTGCTGGATGGTTGATTTGAGAGGTAAAAAAGATACGTAAGCCTAACAGCACTCAGATGGTGAGGCCTGGCATTCCACAGTCTTCGGTGTTTGTGACTTGGTGACCAGCAGGGGTGGGTAGAGTACTGAAAATCTCTACGCAAGTGAAAGTACTGTTACTCGTCCTAAAATGTAAAAGTTGAAATACCACCTGAAAATCTACTCGAGTAAAAGAGTACTTGGTCAAAAAAGTACTTGAGTACTAGATTAACATTTTGTTCAAGACATTAACGCCATAGTAACAAGGAAAAATGACAAACGCAAACCTCTATTTTAAATGTTTGAATGGGCATTTGTTTTCCTATTTAGCAGGAGGCTTAGTTGCAAAGTTAACTAATATCTAGTTCAAGTCAAGCCCAATTAACCACTAATACGAGTTATTATATGTTATAAACTAGCTAGAATATTACATCATCATTAGGATGAACTGCATTTCGTTGTACTGTACTTGTTCAATAACAAAAACGTTTAATAAAAAAGATAGCTTGAGCCGGTTAGCTAACCTTACCTCTATGTGCTTGCAGAGGTATGATGATGAGCATTGAAAGCTGAGATGGTTGCGTCTTTGGGAATGAAAAGACAACATTTCATGGTGACTGTGTTGCCTATTTTAAATGTAATCAAAACATGTCGTGCAACTGTGGCCAGGGATTGGAATTTGCCTCGTCAACGTCTTCGAATTGACCACTTTCCATGTCGGTGGCGGAGTCTGTTATTTAATTAGCAACGTCTGTGCTCGCACTCCGAAGCAGATTCAAAGGAGCGGCAGGAATCACCCCAACCTCAAAACGAAAAACAACTGAAGAAATATTTGTTGCAAAACATTAGGTGAAATGTAACGGAGTAGTGTACGACTTATTTAAAAATAAATACGTAATTAAGAGTAGAGTACAGCCTAGAAAAGCACGCATTGCTCTGAAATGGAACTCTTATACTCATGTGCGTTACTTGTAAGGCGTTACTACCCACTGATCAGAAGCATTGCGGGAGGACCGGAGCAGAAAACGTAGGCTGGACCGCTGACTTGAAATGAGGTGGCTGATGTGGGAGGTTGAATTCACAAGTGTGGTGATTGCAAAATTTTGTACCTGCAAGCTGCGAAGGCTCGGTTAAAATCAGTGGTTGTCGTCGATTTGATTCAATATAATTAACTTTTTGAGGATTGACAGTGTAGAAATCAAAATTCCTTATCCAAAAGTGTTATAGAACATTTAACTCTCACCTGTCGTGGAGCCTTTTTGATAGGGTTCTCGTATGTATAAACACACGGGTCACTAAATTGTGAGGGGGGAAATACACACTTTCTGAGATGTCGTCCACAACAAACGATGCAGCAAACAATTGGGCCTATTGAGACATGTGACGAATTAATTTCAGTTAATTAGTAAAGCACCTTCATTGGTGTTTTATAGCACAAGGCAAGTCTGCCACAAGGACATGGTATCAAAAGATTCTCTCTTTTTGGTACTGCCCACTATGTGAGTGAGAACCTCAGTCTGTCAAAGCATAATACCAAGGTTTCAAAATGGACCTTCAAAATTTGAGGAACCACAACCAAACAATGGCAAATACTAAAATGATAACTTATTGGGAAGGACAGGCCAATTTGTAGGCATCATTAAGAGTCCAGCAGCCTGAGACAAGCGTACCTGTTTTGTGCGGCACTAGCAGTTTGTTAAAATTGTCATCCTATCTTATACTTCTAGCAATTTTGTGACATCCGATTCTTAATGATTGTACCGTTTAACGCCCAGTCGTCAAGGGACAGCATATCTCACAACAAACAACCAAGACTGAACGTGAAGTTGCTCCGACTCACCACAAGCAGTCGCCAGAGTGAAAGAAATCAGCACAGTTCAACATTCTTTCAAACATTCAGCATTGAGCAACCTTTGTCCATATCCAGTTGTGTGCCTATGGGCGATATGGTTTACATTTTCTTCTTCTGAATGCCAGTAAATCAATCACAGCAGACCCTTTTTGTGAAGAACAGGGACCTATATGAAAACAGAGTGAGGTACATTACTAGAAGTAGTTCAGATGTAACTTTGCAATAAATCCCACATCTCTACAGTCAACATAATAATTTTTCAGGGATAACTGCCATTTCGGGATAAACCCATATTCCACTGTGGAAAATACTGGGATAGTTCCCCAAATTGAAAGAGTCTGACAACATTTAATACACCTTTAATGTTTTATTTAAAAAAATGAAGTTATTACAGTTTATTTATACACAACTATTTAAGAGGTTATAATCCTATAGATGGAGAGCATTTGTCTTCTGTGACAAGCATGCCCACTTCACAATGCAAAGTAAAAGGAGAGAATTTGGGGGAGAAAATCGAGGAGAGAAGGAGAACTATCTTCCATAAGACCAAGGACGGATTAAATAAAATAAAAAATAAAAAAAACGTTTTCCCGGTATAAGACACTGGGTACCAAATACAGAGTTACTATAAAAAACAGCAATGTCCCATGCTGTGAAAAATGTTCCCAGGAGTAAAAGCAGTAGAATTGTGTTGGTGTGGTTTGGAAGAAAAAACAACAGTTGGGAACGTGGGGTGCAAATGATGGATCAAGCCTCTCCACTCCCAATGCATGCAAGACCAGTGTCTGGGAGAGGTACAGGACAACCAACACAAGGTTCAGGGGTGACGCTACAAAACACCACTAGGGGGCGCTGATTGCACAGATGGAGAACACAACTCTTTCACCCGTTAATGTAACATCTTTCCCACAGAAGCCATCAGGCCCTTGGCACTGATTGTGTGAGATGTGGGGCTGGGGATATGTACTACTCTCCTAGTAACACAAACCTCTACAACGGTAATTAGTTGGGTCACGCCTCCCTACCTTCTACTTGAATACCAGATGATTTGGGTCTGTGTCTATAGCATGTTGGGAGAATGTCGGTATGCCTGGTTTTCCCTATTTAAGGGGCGTGCAGAGAGAAAACATGTCAACCAATCAGGAAAACATGTCTTTCACAAACTTTTCAAAAATAATTTTTAACAAAGTTGCATCCAAATCACACTCATTCATATTTATTGGAGATTTTGGGATTCTAAGAGTCATTTGGAGTCCTCAAGACCTATATATAAAAAGAGAAAACAAAGGTTATAAATATTCCTCTTGATGTAGAGTTAGCTTGGTGGGCATGAAAAGAAAAAGGGTGGTAAAGAAACAGAAGATGGCAGTTTGTCATAACAATTCCCATAGTAACAAACCACAGCTAAATACATTTTGTCTTTGTGTTGTGGGGACAGTTCTGCTGAAAAACCTAACCCATTGTTATGAGGAGCACTCTTCAAAAATACCACAATATCATGTTTTTCCCCACATGAAAAACACATGTTCTTGATCACATTTCTCTACTTACTTTGATGATTTCATCTAATTCTTTACTTTTTACTTTCTTACAATACTGTGTGAATGTGAAATAAAAAACTAAAACATGACATCCAATCAAAATACTTAAAACAGAAAAAAATAAAATTCAAGTTTAAACTCTCTTCAGCATGACAATCTGGCTGAATCAAAGTAAATACATCTTTGTTTAAACAGTGGTGCCCGTAAATGATTTGATTAAAAATGAGAAATCAGGTGACTTTTCAATCTACAGTGAATAAATATAGGCAGCTGTGGATACCTCAGAAACCAACTGTAAGGTATTCTGGTATGTATCCTATTGACATCATTCAGTTTTTGCAGGCCATATTTTGCCTGTGAAGGAACAAGGGAAGCCCAAGCCAACATCACTGTCTTATAACCAAGCAATGGGTTGGACCCAAATCTGTCTTTGACCAAAGAAGAGAGGTGATTATCCAGTGGCCTTGAACAGTGAGGCTTTTAGAGAACACTGAAATAAAATAAAAAGATGTGGCCTTCTATCCAAGCTTTTGCCCAATGTGGCCTTGGTCACACGGCACAGCGTCTGATTCTTTCATCCGGCTTACGACTTTGTTTTGCACAAACTATTAAACCTTCAGTAAACTATGCAGATGTAGCAGATCAACACATTTGACTACATATCTGATAGTTCCCAGAGTAAATTGTCATTCACATTCATGCTGATTTGTACATGTCTTAACTTGCAGTAAGGGGACCAGCAGGTATAGATCTATGAAATATCTGAATGGACACTTGAATTCAAAACTTAAATCAATTATTGTTATTGTTTTACATATCAGACAATTACCTCAAACAAACTAACTCTATATGTAATATACCCATATGTCTTCAGTTTGTCACCGCCCTGCAAACTAACTACTCTTACATCAAGTCAAAAACACATACCATAGTTTAGCACAAGCGATAGGCAAAGTTGATAAGAACAACATTAGCAGAAAAAAAGACCTTCAGATATCTCCCCCCCACCCCCTGCAACTTCCCATCTCTGAATGACAAACCCGGGTAAATGACTAAGCCTCATTAACATCAACTCAAAGCCGTTTCTACACACGCAGTACTCTTTTAGTTTAGCCCTACACTAGCCTAGCTCAACACGGCCCAACTCATTGTTGCTTCTGGATCTTGCCCAAACTGTACAGGAGACTTTCAGAGAAATCAAAAATGGTCTTTTGCAGCAAAATTGTAAAGGAAAAATCCAGATGAGTGGGAGGGGTTAAAAATTAATTTTTTTTTTAGCATTGTGCTTTTTTCTTCATCAAATATACCTCTTGGTCAGCCTCTTCAACCTCCCCAACATACTGGTGGAGCGGCCATGATTTACACCCCTAGCAAACTTTTAAGGATAGATAACGCCTTTTCTAGAAAGTACAGATAGTCAAACCCATACCAGCTTGGACAGGTTTAGAAAACGCTTGGTTGGTGTGCTGGCTGGATTCATCAGGACGAAACAACGAAAGATAGGTGATCCCGTACAAGTCTGTTGAAATACACACACAAAACATAGGCAGCTCCAAATCTCCAGTCAAAAGTAAAGCAGAAATGAACACAAAAAAAACTACACTGGTGATAGAAAATGCATACGGAAGCTGTAATTACACTCTTTCACACAAGCTTAAAATACACAACCTGTCACGTACGACTCACCAGCCAATGACGGAGATTTAGTCGTCACCAAGTGTAATTAAATCAAATTCAAACTAAAATTCAGCTGAAAATTCAAAGACCATAAACGCCCTGGACCGCAAGTGTGACTGAATTCTCAGTAGCTCCGCTTCCTGGACACATTGTTGAGATCAAGTGAAGGTAGATCTCCGACGTCCCCCCCAACTTTATTCAGCTCAGCCTATAGGTGGGTAGTCTCCATTTTGTCCCACTGCCAGTGCATTGAGGGTAAGGTCAACGTGAGGTCAGACTGCATGTTTCTGAGCTAACAGCAGCTAGCACAGGATTGTGGGAAAAGACAGCGTAACAGCCAACACACCACTACAGGGTTTGGAGGTGGAGAAAGAGACATGGTGGGGGAAAAAAATAAACACCTAGCAGAGTGGAGGTGTGTAATGTACACCAAAGCTAGATATTCTTAAAAATCCATGTTTTAGTAATGGCAATAAAATAAAAAAAATCAACTTGTTTAAATATGAATATAGTCTGCTTTCTCATGGTTAGGAAATGATAGTCTGTGGTTTCAAACGGGAGTCGGCTTTTATCACTACAACTCCATATCCTGGGCTTCGTCTTCTGAGAAATCGGACATGGAGCTTTCCGATGAGGAATCGCCCTGGCCCTCCTCCTGCTCCTTGAGAGCCTCCTCTGTTGCATATTTCTGGATGTACTCTGTGGAAATCAGGGAAGCAGGGTCAGTATGGCAACCTCATGGGTGGAAAGCTTAGAACCGACAAGTAGGCAAGCGAGCTACCAACAAAGAAACAAAGTAATACAGACAGGACTCACACACACACACACAGGAGCTTTAGTATATCAAAGCTGTGGACAAAGGGTAATAAGATCGTGTACACAATGCTGGTTGAACATCTGCATGACTGAACGATCCCGCTCCCTACGCGAGAACGAGCCAGGAGACGCGCACCTTTGATTTTCTGCTTGTACTCCTCGGGCCGATGCAGGTACATGGCGGCAGCGTCTCCATTGAGCGGGTCGATGGGGTTGGGGTACGCCAGCAGCTGAGGCAGGAACGACTCAAAGATATTGGTGAGATCTGTGGCGCAGAAAACGAAAACAGCGGCATTGCAGAAAGTTATGCATGTTGGACTGCTATCTGCTAAGCCATCAGATAAAGTTAGTCTTTTACTGAAATGAGTATAGGACGTGAAAGTCCAAATTTCCTTGTATTTTCCTAGGTTACCTGTATTTGTCAGGACATGAGGAATTCTTGTCCTAACTACAAATGTCCTAGAACAACACACGCACGCTTTATGTGACAATTACTGTTAATTCTGTTGTCATTGAATGCATGTAAAAGGTGTATTTAAATTACAGACAACTTGGGGAACGAAAAACACTTTATTATGAAAGAGAAAACAACATTCCCGTATAATAGTATTTGAAGTGGTGAAGGCAGTCGACTTTAAAAACAACTGTATAAAGAGATGGTAGTAACCTAAAATAGCCAAGGTAGCCGGACAGCTAATGTTAGCCTAAATACAACTAGTAGTCAAAATGCTTAGTGCTTGCAAGTACTATGAAGATTAGCTTACTGTGGTTGACTTCACTGCTTGTATATGTGCAATAAATAATGTTTTGTAGGCAAATACTCCATCTCAAAAGCATTGACTGACATGGTGTGACGGTGCATAGATCTGTTTTACAGTTAATGGACAAAGTGATTTTTGAAGAAATATTGTGCCTTGTATTATGATACACTGGTCTCAGGGTGTCTAGAAATTGTATACTGTACTTTGCCCATGCAGATCATCTAAATCGGTCTGCGGGAAACTGAACAGCCAAGGCTTACTGGGCATCACTAGAGGTTAAGCCCAAATATTACAGGCCCACATGTGATTGGGTAAACTTGGAGACTAGCCCAGTGTGGTAGAGATCTGTACCCTATCCTAGCCTTGTACCCTATCCAGGTGACATATAATGCTTAATTCATTGGCTTATACCGTTTCAACTCCTTTACTATAGTTCTAGAATTGAAATTGTCCACAAAAACACTGGCTACTGGCAAAGCCCAGCAAAAGTAACAATATGCATAACAACTTGCCTTATCTAAAGCGACAAGAAAGCAGCGGTCCACAACAAACAGAACGAGCCTCCATGGAATGAAATTGCCAAGACATCAATGATGATTCCGTAATGTTCTGTTAACAAATGTAATCCGTTGTAACGTTGGTAGTCAGGTGAGAGGACATGCACAAACACGTTGACTCAACTGACTAGGAAGTGCATTCTGGGAAAATAACCAGATGTTGGAAGTTGCCGACAAGGAAGACCAGTCACAACCTTCCTCAGAATTAGTTGGAAGCGGTTATGATGAGACAGGGCTATAGATAAATACTATGGGATATGACACATACAAGAAAATAAACAAATAATCTGAGGAAAGAAAACCAATTTAATAACACATAAATAAATATTTTAAGTGTTGGTCTACCTATATCACAGCATCTGTATTTCTGTCCAAAGTGAACAGAAACTGTGCAGGATATACATGAAACATGGCTCAGATTCCACAAAATGATACAACAATCAAAATGAGTGAATCTATTCATTTGTAGAGAGAAAGTGGTTTATTAATGAGGATGTTATGAACACAGAGAAAGATAAAGCAGCGTGAAAAACAGACTGACCGAGAGAAAGATGTGAGGTTCAAAAAGAATGAGAAATAGAGAGATTGAGGGAAACTGAGAGAGAAAAAACCGATGCATGAGATATTCCGGAGATGGAGGGAACATGTGGCCCCTCCCAGAGTGGTTCAGCTCCTCATCTGAGGAGTTAATAACTGGTGTCAGGAGACAGACAGGCCTGCCTGTTCTCTGACCTTGTTAGCCTTCTCGACTAAGAGGATTACTGGGGGAAACTCGCCATGCCCTGTTCCTACATGTACCCAGGGGCAACACCTTCCCCACTTTCTCCAGTGACTCCAGACGCTTGGTTAAATGACAAGGGGCGGCGGCCAATTGCCATCGTACAAATACAGACACGGACAAGTTTCCCACGTCTATTCGCACATACACACAACCTCTCCCATGCCCTGGGTAAACACACTCACCGTAAAGGGCTGTCCACGTCTGGTTGATGACATCTAAACACACTGTTCCTGACCTAGGGACGAGAGGAGGGGGGGCAGGGGGTTTCTATACAGCACACTTTATACACACTCACAACTATGTTCACAATGAAATATTCCGGTCACGAGCACATCTCAGGCCTGCTGAGCACTTCTGCTTTTTTCTTAATCTCTTTCTCTTCTGCTTTTTTCTTAAACTACCAGCAGGCATTTCCAGTGAACACTAGAGGCAAAACCTGCTGTGAAGGTTATATCAGCCTATCGGAGTGACCAACCTGGAATATAATAAAGAACATGCAGCCCAGATCCAAATACCTCTGGACATACAGTAGCTGTATCTAGAATGTAGCATTGGTGGGGGTGGGAGCATGGGGGGGTGTATCGATATGCTGATCAGCCAAATCACCTCGGCTGTCCTTGAATCATTCAGATTGAGCTACAGTACTGGACCATAGTGGACACATAGGCTCTTTACAGGGTCATCGCTAGATGTTCACTAGATGGTTGAAACAGCTTGTAATCTGTCTTAATTTCAGGTGAGGACAAAGGTTAGGCCAGGGTTGAAGTCAGGTGGCTTGGGATGATTGGCGTTTAGAAGCTCCGCGCTGTCATCCGTTTCAGCCAGACGAGTTAGAAGACTCCCAGAGGACTAACTGGAATATTTCACAGTTTCGGTCTAGAGTGGTGATGAACTTACGCTTCATCGATGTTGGGATGGAAAATTTTATTCATGAATCCTGAGAAAGATGAAGGGAAAAAACACAACAGCAAAGGATAAGAAAACAAAGCAATATGCAAATCAACCATGACTGTCACTTGTCACTCAAAGTTAACATGGAATTTGACCACTCCCACCCAATTCCACCCCACCCCTTTACCTATTGAGGGCGATTTGAACGGGTATTTGTCCGGTAGATCTACTCGTACCTTCCACACGCCCCCCTCGTACGCTGCTGAATGGGACACAGAAGAGATCACAGACAGGACAGATGACATTCCTCTCTAAGCATTAGGTCCCATGTGGTTAACTGGTTAGGACACAGTGGTTCTCAACTCCAGCCCTCCAGAAACCCTAAGATCCACACCTGCCATAGTCCAAACACTCAGCTAGTTGCAGGCCTGATTAGTTGGCCAGCTCAATGGGGTGTTGGTCCAGAGCTTGAACAGTAAAGTGTGCAGTTGGGGGTTGCAAGTGGACCCGAGGGGAACCAGTCCTTATCCTGGTAATCATCATACACAAAATCCAGACATCTATCCTTTTAGACCAAACCATTACCCATTTGTCAGAGGCCAGCTGCCTAACATCAGCACAGGACAGGACAGGACAGGAGAGGAGGGGACAGGACAGGACGGGACAGGAGGGGACAGGACAGGACAAGAGAGGAGGGGACAGGACAGGACAGGAGGGGACAGGACAAGAGAGGAGGGGACAGGACAGGACAGGAGAGCTGTAACCCGTCACAATGGCCGTAAGAACTGTTGTTCACACTACCGAGAACAGAACACGTAGAACACACAACACACACACACAGAACACCCAGCACACACTGGTGTATACACACATTCTCAGAACACAGAGTCTGCTGCACACACACACTCAGAAAACAGACACTGGTTTACACACAAACATTATCTGTCCCTGTCTGTATGTTCAAGCAGATGTGAAAACCATGGTGAAAAGCATCAAGCTTCCTCGGCCACGTTCCAATCCATTTTACAGTCCTGGCCAAGTGAACTTCACTTCTGTGTTTAGAACAGAAAAGGAGGCTGACATTCCTGTGGCAGCTGACATGAGGGCCTGGATTCAGTCCAACGGGCTCATCTGAACAGAACCTCTGTTGTGCTAGATTTAGTTACGAATGCGACTAAGCCTCCAATACGCCAATGATTTATAACGGCCATAAGAACGGACAGCTCACATACAGAAATTATTTAGAATACAAAAAACAACACTTACTTCCTTGTGGTCCGTAAAATTTCACTACAAATTCATTGAGTCCACTGAGGATTGTGACTTCGTGCTTGCTCTCAATACTGGGTCAAGGTTAAGGAACTTGGATGTTGGGCACACAGGATTCTTATTACAAAATGACTAAAATGCCACTGGAGTTCGCTAAACATAGTATGGATTTCATTTGTAATTTTTTTTTGTTTGGGGGTCACAGAAACATTTGACCTCCTTAATATGATCTTCTGATGGGGAAATGCTTTCCCAGTACAGGGTCAGTACAAACTGGCTCCCTTAAGAAGTTTTTCATTCAGCCTATCCTCAAGCTGTTCAGAAGAACAAGGTGTAGCGTTACAGATCGCTTTATTTCTAAGTGGTTCTGATTTGTCTGTTAATTGCACATTGATTAGCCAACATGTTGGTTCTCCACAGGTGAATCTTTATAGGCTACAGCAATCTAATAATGACTCTCAAACATTCAACGTTTGATTCTTTTAGGACGATGGCTATAGATTTAGGACAAATTGTTGACAAAATTCTTAGTGGTCAATATTCTTGTGTGCACTGGAATAGGAGAAATAACCATACTGGAAAACTGGAAAGCAAATGGGCAGACA
Organism: Esox niger; assembly: GCA_016801105.1. Classification (NCBI taxonomy): domain Eukaryota; kingdom Metazoa; phylum Chordata; class Actinopteri; order Esociformes; family Esocidae; genus Esox; species Esox niger. The sequence continues at coordinate 23,983 of JACXGJ010004375.1, forward strand.
GCATCATCTTGTATCGGAAAAACGTCCATAGAACTCAACCCGGTAGTTTGACCTGTCCTGCTAGAGTGACAGCAGCTTGTCTGGGTGTGGAGGCAACAGCCGTGAGAGGAAAAACAATAACACAGAGTGAACTATAAAAAGGGCATTACACGCAGCTAGGACGTGTTCAAAAAAAGACTGTGCGCTCTGGCAGGATGAATACTCCACTGTGAATTTGACTGACCGTGCAGTCAGACTACCCAAGAACACCTCCACTGATCCAGCCGGGAGAGGCTGCAGCTTCAGTGTTGAGCCTTGTCACCGCCCCCCCCAAATCGCTGCCAGATGACTGCACCCCACCCACCAGCACCACCACCGATGCTCTACGGAATATGGGGGCCCAGCTCTTCAACAGGATATCGGGGCCCAGTCGTCAGATCATATTCAGGGGGAAAATCTTTTTCCAAATGCCCTTTTGCAAAAGTCACCCAAACTCCACGAAAAACAGCCTTTCACTGTCAACCTGCTTCAGTACATTGAGCAGATGACCATAAGCAGGGGTTTTCCTGAATATAAGAATCCAAGGCGACCACCTACCCAAAATCTCACAGCGCCATTGTGTCGGCATGGTAAAAGAACATTTTACGCTCATATGATAAAATAGCCGACCGGCGAAATACCGCAGTGAATGTGACCGTAGGAGTAAAGGTTTTTTATATTGGCAGTGCTGCCAGATGGGTGGGTTTCCCCCACAATCAGGCTATTTTTAATGGGCTTGGGCAGGTCCATTTACAGATAGGGTTGTGAAGAAAAAAATCTGTTTCTGCAGTTTGTGTGGAATATTCGGATTTCACAGTTTACTGTCAATGATCAGGCAACCTTGCACATTGGACCTGACATCACAGAGATGAGTAATGTCGGAAAAACAAGTGGATTCAAACCCAAGCATGTCAAAATATTTCAGTAAGACGTAATAACTACATCCAAATTGCATAACATATGTTAACTCTCATTAAAAACATACATGCAATAGACAGTGTAAAGAAAATACAATTAACATATTTAAGTCACTAACAATATAAATCTATGAATGTGAAGACACTGGATTAGCACAATCAGCAGAGCCAAGTACATCTTATGAGAGTCGAGAGGAGGATAAATAATGTGGTGCCCAGGCAAGGATAGAGTAAAAAACACTGCAACAAGGTTGTAATATAAAGGTCTACAGCTCTGATGCATTTTTAATGCAAGTCAGATTAACAAGAACATAGTATAAAAATAACATTGACTTATAAAGCTTGATTTCATATTTTTCTGTGATTCCAAGACCTTTTAATAAACCTGGTTTTGATGCTCAAGGGCAAATTGTTTTCAGGTGGCACAGACAATGTTGCATTTTAAACAGCCAAGCAGGAACTGTAGGCTGGATGCTCTTGAATCCAATAAAATGGCTACTGTTCCTGGACAGGCAGGGGAGAATGAAAAAAACACGAGGGTAAAAATCTACATATGTATAAGAAAAACAAAGATAGAAAATGTAAACAATAGATATATTGCTTGTATTTTGGTGGCTATTAGGCAGGACATTGCAGTGTGCATTAGCTGCTCAAATGGACACGGACAACAGGGAAGATTTAGCACTGTAATAGTAATAGTCCTTTTCAAGTGTGTAGCCAGATATATATATATATCAAAGAGGCAGCGTCCGGTAGACGGGGACGGGGACGGTAACATCTTTGCCTAATTTAGCCAGGAAAAACCCAGCAAGACTTGGAAATTTAGCTTAACAACACTCTAGTGTTCCCAACCGAACCTGCTTAAATTCATCTGCGGTTGCCTTTCAAATGGCATCTCCTAGTGCACTACTAGTAATGACAGCCCAGTGGACCCTGTAGTAGGCTACACTAGGAAACAGGGCTCCATTTGGAACACAGCCAGAACCCTCATAGCCATCCAAAGCCACGGTCTTTGATGAAATGAATACTATTACTCACACAGACACATCCTCATCTGTCATCTGGAGCTGCCAGGAGGAACAGCAGGAGGCCAAGCTCCACTGACCTCCAAACGCTCTCAACAACTGGTGTGGTAAGGTGTGTGGGCTGGTGTTTTAGACCCAGGGACTAACCTTTCCTGGCTTCAAAGAAACTGGCCAAACAAAGCTCCTATATAACATTTATAGCAATATTCTAAGGAGTCTGCTGAAGAGGACAGCCACTGAAACCTTGAACTAGGCTTGCCATTTTCCAACATACGCTGTGTGATATTCACCTAATTCCAACGAGGCACATTAGATCATCTGGAATCTCTTAACATGTGTAATGGTGTGTTACTTCCATGTTGCGCTGTCGTCATGTTGTGTAATAAGAATGGGTTTTATATCAGGTTTTGTTGTGTTCATTCTGGGTTACTGCATTGTTGTCTTACAGTCGGGTTCTGGTCATGCTGTGTAACTACAATGTTTTGTTACTGCCCGGTTGCGATGTCGTGCTACCTAACTACGACGCTGCGTTGCTGTCAGGTTGTGATGTCATCATGCTGGGTTCCTATGACAGTCGCGACGCTGCCAGGTTGTGATGTCATGCTATGTAATTATGATGTGTTTCTGTACGGTTGAAAAAAAAACAACAACATGAAAGCATTTGAGACATTGTCTGAGTCTCCTGTGGACTAGAATTACTAGATTGGTGTTGTGCTCTATTGATTCTGCATCAGGACAGGGCGACGGGCAGGGCGACGGGCAGGGCGACGGGCAGGGCGACGGGCAGGGCGACGGGCAGGGCGACGGGCAGTTTTGTGATCTGCAGCAGCAGCTGGCTGTGGACAGAATCCTGACTGAGTGTGAATGGTGCCCATTAACAGAGCAGCGTCTAACCCATAAAGGGTTCAAACTTCAGGTTATTTTAAGCTCAGGCGAACAAGCCAGGGCAGAGTGAGTCCTCGACTTCCAGGAAGTGTGCTCTGCTGCTCCTGAGGAAAGGAAGTGATGTAGCGTTGTAGCGTGCCAGGTGGCTACTGGGTGAACGTTCCGGATAACACCATTTCACAAGGCTGTGACAGAGTATAATACAACACAGAAAGTAATGACTGGCAGAAAACAGAGAAAACCGCAGGCAGAGTACCAAAATGCCATCTAAGCTTCTGAGCCTATTACTTATCCATTAATCAGGACAGACGGATGACCCGTTACATGCAAAATTTATAAATTCAAGTATCAGTCTACATCAGTCTCCACACGCTTCAAGACTTGGGCTCAAAATGGCAGTTCTATCAAAACAGTTGTGCTTTAGCCTTCATGTAAGGGGAATCTACTAGCCAGTGTGCTTTCTAGAGACAGCGTTCACTTTGGGTTGGAGAGCACGGAGGGGGAGACGGCGAAGGATGTGGGGTTGAACCAGCAACAGACCGAACGGCAGTCCCCCCCCCCCAGAATGACAGACTTACTGACACCAGCCATATTGAGCGCTGTCACTGAACAGTCTGACAGCCCACATGTCTAACAGTGTGGAGCAGAGCTAGCCTGCCAAGACTCGCCTGCACCCAATAACAGCTGGGAGAGCACATGTCAAAAATACACCAGAAACCTGCAAGCTGAAGAGATACAGCAAGGAACCCTTTCATGCACTCAAACAGCAGCTCAGATTTCGATGGCTCCGGTGGCCTGCGAAGCGACAGAAGAATGTCAGGGAACGTCTCCGTCCGCCGTGGCGCAGTGAGTCTCCTGGTCTACCCCACTGCTTTTGACTGATACCCCCTGGCAAGGCACAAAGGCCTCCATCTCCCTTCCCCAGATCCTACCCATGCACAAGCTGGCACATGAGAAAATAAGGGCCTTGGTGGCTACGCGCCTGGTAAAGAAGCTGCCACTCAGCGAGAGAAGACTGAAGACAGCCTAACTATCTAGCCTGACAGACGGCGACACGAGGAAGGAAATGATACAGGTTTACTCAAACACTTTGAAATCGCTATCTCAGCCAAGATGACCAGCAACAGCAGAGTTTACACAAACATACACCGACACCAGTCCTGATGAAGACAGGGGCTCCCCCTCTTGGGACTTGACTGGATCCCTCCGACTGGCTTCTCCACTGGGTCACTACAACCCCCCCTTCTGGGATTAGTATGAGTGGTCACAAGACCCTGTCTCACATAATCAAATATCTCCGGGGACCAATTGATCCGCTCCCCTCTGGGAACAGATCTTTTTTGTTGCCTCAGTGGGCACTCTGACATTGTAGTTGAGTTGTAATGGGCAATAAAACGCAACACATTATAGCTAGAATACTATGAAAATGATGGGCCTTGGAAGCGGATTTATTGCACCGAGATTGAAGAACAAAACTGGTTTGATTTGGTCTGAACTTGAGACAAATAATGTAATTTCATGCCTAGCCATTGAAACCATCCTGGTCAATAGTCTGTCTGACACACCCAGAGTAAAGATATTCTCTGAGACAAATCAAACAATAATTATCATAAAATGGCTAAACTACCTATAATGTGGTGTAAAACCGCTCCAAAGCGGTGGGGAATTTAGAGATGTGAAATAACACTAGCATAGTCAACATTGACATAATGTGGCCTGACCTCAAGAGGAACTCTGTTTTCTTTCCGATTCAGTACACTACGTTTGACACTGATCAAAAAAACATATCCTGAACAACCGTGATATCAGTCCGATATCCAAATCCTCTGGCTTAATGTCAAAAAGTCAAAAGCAGATCCAAAATATTAATCATAAAAAAAGAGCAAGAGCGCTGACTGGTAAATAGCAAACAACAGATCGGGCCACCATAACAGACCGACAGGGCATCGCAGCAGACCGCAGGGCTGACTACCACGATGATGTCACCGTGTATAAGAAGAAGCTGTGTTAACAACGATGGTTGACAAGCTATAAAGGCCCTCAGAGAGCAAAGGAGCCAAGACCTGGCAGGCAGGAAGCACAGTGCTCCATTCACCACACCGCAACTCCAGCTGGACTCTGAAGACGCAAGGTGTCATTAGGCACACAGCGCACAGGCCACCACACGCATGCCACCACACGCATGCCACCACACGCATGCCACCACACGCATGCCACCACACGCAAGCCACCACACGCATGCCGGCCTTGCAGGATAACAAAACACCAACTTCCCAAACCAACCGGAAAAGCATTTCACTTTACAGTACTTGTTTAATGACAAAGTTGAATCAAGTCGAAAAATATGCTGCGCCCTGGTCATATTACCTGCCTAAGACAGCTGGTTAGACACTCTGGCCTAACTGTGCCCAGCCAGTCTAGTGAGCTCTGGGCAACATGCCTGGTACACTGAGATGGTTCCAGATATTTTTTTTAAGTGGATCAAAACAATAGCCCCACAACGGCAAAACCACCCATCTGTCAAGACCGCCCAGCCAAGATAACCGTCCTGTCCTATATTCAGGGCTTTGAGGCTAAACATACACTGGCAGACCTTTATCCTGTTCTGGTGTTTTACAAGTTGTGAACTATGTAAGAAAAACAGGTGCAAACTTGCACTTTCACTACTTCTGTAACCCCGACCCTAAATCCCGACTCTACTGTAACCCCGACCCTAAATCCCGACCCTTCTGTAACCCCGACCCTTCTGTAACCCCGACCCTTCTGTAACCCCGACCATAAACCCTGACCCTTCTGTAACCCCGACCATAAACCCCGACCCTTCTGTAACCCCGACCCTTCTGTAACCCCGACCCTTCTGTAACCCCGACCCTTCTGTAACCCCGACCCTTCTGTAACCCCGACCATAAACCCTGACCCTAGGAACAACATACGATCCTACAACATTCAGTGCAGAATAGTGTTTTTCAACCACTGGTTAATAACTGACCTCCTTTATATGGGATTTTATTACATGAACAGATATTCAAGGCAATTTAGCTTTGTCATGTATACAGCAGAATACATATCTAGACATGACTCCATCTCAGTGGCAGTGGAATTTCTTCCACAACTTGAACGTTGGTGGGTGCCACAGAATGTATGTAATGGTCATCAGGGGGCCGCAGACTAACTTGGAACACACATGCACGTCCATGTAATTATTAACCTTTTGAATGCTATAGGTTTGTCGGCTGTTTTCACTATGATATTCCATAACAGAGACCTCCATAAGGCATCGACAAGTGTTTTATAGCTCAAACATCAGCACACTCTCAGCTACACTCTCAGAAAGACATCACAACTGCTTTCTGAGACCCAGAAATGTCTGCTGTATATGTAAACAGGCAAAAAAGTATTTCCAGTCCATTTCATGTTTTGTATCCAGCATAGATTTTGGTTGCAACAAATTTAAGGTCAAACATATATATGTTTTAATTTGTTTTGTGTATATCCTTTCACTGTTTTCTAAATTCATCTGAGGGCCACACAACGAGGGGATGAGGGGCACACGCGGCCCACGGGCCACCAGTTGCCCACGCCCTGCTTAGACTAATATTCCAATGTATTTCACCACTTACATTATTTTAACTTCTATGGGTCACTGTATGGTCCAATTTCCACTGGTCATTGTTGCACCTAAACATAACTGTGTATTGGAGGGCCTCTCTTGGAGACATTCGGACATAAAAGGACGTCATGTTCTATGCGATCCATTTAATTCTGGAATCTGGGACAAGCTACGTAAAAATACACATCCAGATGAGCCAATTCTAATCTAATAGAGTAAACTGCTTCACCCCAATGGGGCATGGGAAATAGAATACAGACCGACTGGAATGTTGTTATTCTACATGATGATTAATTGATGACAATACTTATAAATGGGTCACGTCTGCATCTGGGTAATACCAATAGGTAGCTGTAGAGTATCCCCTTACCATACTTAACGGGCAAATTGGCAATGTCTTCAGAATTTACCGACAGAGCAAACTTACCTCGCCAATGGCTCCCTCATGTCGCTCTGCAGCGAACTCCAGCTCAAGCCAAGCAAACCCAGCTGTTCAGGGGCTGGCTACAGCACAGGCTGTGCCTAGGGTGTAGCTCTTCCTCCACCCCCCCCCCCGAACGCAACATCAGCCTTCTATTCAGAGGACACAGAACATAGTACAACCACATTATACCTCGTTGGGGGGGCTGTAGCACCCTTTGTCTGAGTGCGGGTAAGTGGGTGAAATTAAATGTTGGCCATGCACACGTGCACCAGGGGCTGCCCTCAGTTGGCCGGTCGTGGGAGGGCCCCAGAGGGCCCAGACACAGTCCATGGAGGTTATACATTCCCTCCCACTTCATGGGCTCATTAAACCCCCGACAGGCTAAAAAAACGTCGGCTGTTACAGGGTTTTAGCATGGTAACCCCTACTGCTGCTCTTATGGAAATGTCTTGAACTGACGTATCCTTACTGATTAAAGGACTGAGTCCCCATGTTTAGATATGAAAAGGAATGTGGGAGAGGGGGGGGATCTGTTACTTGTTTGTGATAATCATTGGATGGTCTCAGAAGATCATTAGGTTATCCATTAATCAGTTTAAACCATCAGTTTCTGTTCTCTGTCCAGATGCTGTGCTCTTTTGAGTTAAAAAGGTTACCCACAAGGTCCTTGATTTAAGGTGGGGGAGAGCAGCCTGCCCCTTGGTTAAAACCAAGGTAGGGATAGAATGGGTTTAATTGACATATGACAACATCATACCACACCCCTTTTAACTGTAATAAATACTGATTGTTTATGTATTTACGGTGGCGACTCCTCAGATTATTACTCTGTACACTTTTGACGAGTCTCTGTTTCCAAATAAACAGTTAATTGTGCCAAGAGACGTCTCTGTACTTACTCCTTTAAAAGTGACTATTGATGGAATTACCATCACACTACTCCAGGGTTTTAGTACGGTAACCCCCACTGCTACTCCACGGTTTTAGTAAGGTAACCCCCACTGCTACTCCTGGGTTTTTGTACGGTAACCCCCACTGCTACTCCTGGGTTTTTGTACGGTAACCCCCACTGCTACTCCTGGGTTTTTGTACGGTAACCCCCACTGCTACTCCAGGGTTTTAGTACGGTAACCCCTACTGCTACTCCAGGGTTTTAATACGGTAACCCCTACTGCTACTCCAGGGTTTTAATACGGTAACCCCTACTGCTACTCCAGGGTTTTAATACAGTAACCCCTACTGCTACTCCAGGGTTTTAATATGGTAACCCCCCTCGAGGGTTTTAGTACGGTAACCCAAACTGCAACTCCAGGGTTTTAGTACGGTAACACCCACTGCTACTCCAGGGTTTTAGTACGGTAACACCCACGGTAACACCCACTGCTACTCCAGAGAAGGATCAACATAGCAGTGTCCAGGCAGTTTTCAGGTGGCAGGAAAGGACAGGTTCTCTGTACACACAGTTGTCCCAATATGACAGGAGACAATGAAAGGAACGTGGGAATGAATCTGTTTTCCAGAGCCGACTGTTCCCCATGTCCTTTCTGCTGGAACTGCAGGATTACGGAGGCCCTAAAATCTCCCAGGCAGCCCAGGACTCAGGGGAATGCATTCTGTCACTCAACAAAGGGACTCAGCTATAACAGAACCCTGAACCAGATTTAGGAATCCTAACAAAGCCTGTTATACACAGTGACCAGTGGGAAAAACAAAAGGCGGTAGACCTGTTAAATATCTATCACTAATTATGTAATAAACACTCCTTGACATTTAGTGCATGACTATCACAGCTACCCTACATTAAATATTTCTTTTCCCCCCACTGACTGAACAAACAAACAGAACACAAACAGCCATCCCCCTCCATACTGCACGCTAGAAAACCAGTTGGTTGAGCCCAGCAATTAAAGGCCCGGTTCAGTGAACTGCCATTCAGTGTGACATCACACGAACAAAAACCCATGCGGGGGGAAGGTGGCATGGCTCCTGTAAGGGCAAACAAAGGCAGGCTGATGCAGGCCGGATGTCGGGCCAGAGGCAGGTTGGAGACGAGCCCAATGCAGCTGTAGTCCAAGGTTAGCATTCCACTCTGTGACCGATTGATTCTTGCTTAGCACTCAGGTGCTGGGGATTTGCGTGTGTTTGTGAGGGACTGCCGCAATCCGATAACCGGGTATGATTTCCTGCCATCCCTCTAACAAGATCGGCTCAGCAAAAACACCTCACTTCTATCAATTCCAGGTTCAATTCCGCAAAACCACAATCCATGTCTCCTCACAAACCATTTACACACATACCCCCGTAGGTACAAACAAAAGCACACGCGCACACGCGACAGACCTTGAGGCAGGAAACTGACCCAAGGAATGATGATGATGGATAACTCAGTGCAGCTCAGGTTTTATTAGTTGCATGGGCAGGACACATGGAATACATCCTCAAGCAGAAAAGCAGACAAGCAGGCTCCCTCACGAAAAAACCCTAAACGGAACGGTCTCACATAGCAGAGCCTTACTGAACATTCACGCACCAGAGGACAGGTGATATCTCATCACTTATTAAGGGGCATTCAGACGGAGATTGAGACCGGCCCAGACTGAGATATGTTGCGAACCAGGACAGGGATATTAATATTCAGGATCAGCATTAATAACAGATGTCCCTATACCAATTCATTCTTAATAATGAAATGGCATGAGACTTCTCAGAAATGTTGCAGCAACAAAACCACACAAGCAGACAGTCCAATTGATGCTCCCAAAAGACCAAAGTGCACCGCTCAAAGGCTCTGGAGAAGCTGCATCACATTGGTGTCTGTCGTTCCTGGTTGCCAATGTTTGTTTCCACTCTGCTGATACCAGGTGTAAGGTTATTGTACCTTTGCAACCCTATGCAAAGTATTGTACACGCCACACCAGCCTATAAAAAATCTATCATTTCAAATAAATAATGCTCAGTCTTCAAACAAGAGGAAATGTTCCTACATTCCATTTGTCATTAAAAACAGAGTATTTAGAGGGGTTACACACTAAAATATAGCCCCAAATGTATCAACGTATTCTTTAGAGACCCAAGTTTCCGCATTCGTATATGAACGACTTAAGGACTGCAACCCTCTGTTGGCTCACCTTTCAGTATAAATTGAAAGGTTATGTAAACGATAATGTAAGATAAGGCACACCTCTCACATTTACCCAATTTTTGTAGTCATAAATAGCGTTACAGTATAGCAAAAGTACTAGGCTATACGTAGTAGTAGATTGTATTTAATCGGTTGTAAAGTCCCCGGGGCTTTCTTTAGCAAGGCTATACACAGAGGTCTTCAATAGCATCACTTCCTACACAAGTGCAGCTTCATATATAATATTAACTTCTAAATGATGCAGCCATTGTTGAAAAGACTGCAACGGAGTGAGATACTGCAGAGGCAGGTCACAGATGGACTGAGGTCACAGGGTTGCCCACATTCCCACCAGATGAGATGTCAAAATACCAATCAGTGGAGTTTGCCAAACCTGATTTGGAAATACTCAAGCGCTGCAATTCAGTTAAGTGTAATCTGACCTTTCTACAAACAGTCCTACGTAACACTACATAAAAGTATTTTCTGTAGTTGACTGCATTCTATAGTGCAGGGATTAATGACGTTTCAACTTGGTGGAGTTAGTCGGAGAGAACGCGAAAGCATGAGAAAGCGCCATAAGACATTCAGCATGTCTACCAGGGCTATTTTATTCCATCTTGTATTTCTAATTGAACACCTTATAAAGGTATGTGCTGAGGAAAAGACAGGTCACCAAATTGTTGGCTGCCTATGAGTTTAAGCCCTTGTCCTACAGTAGACTTCGAGGTCACTGACACATCATTCCTGTCGTGAATTCCTTACGGAGCCTGCTGCAGATTTTTCAGCCCTCTTCTTGTGCTGCAGCAAATGAAGTGTGTGGTTCTCAGTGCCAGTCAGCCCATGAGAGAAGTGTCTTTCTACAGCTGGGGTGCATTGCTGGTTTTGGTTATTTGTGGGAGGACAAGGAGATCTGGAGCAAAGAGAAAGGACTGCGCTGCGCCGTCACTGTAGGAACAAACTCTACACAAAATGGCTTCCCAGTTTCCCCAACCCCCCAAAACACAAGCCAACTAAAGCCTATGGAGGTGCACACATGTGAGCCATATAGGCAGAACATAAATTGCCATTCTATCTTAAACTCAAGCAGCCAGCCCTCTCACACAAGTCCCTGTATGACTGAGCAGGTGGCTTCCAGTGAGAGTAAACCTGCTGTGACCCGTCACAGACCCAACAATATCAGAGGGCCGTGGGGCTACACTTCACAGCAACCAGTAAGGGTGTACACACTGCAAATACTGACATGGCTTTCAAACAGGCGACAAACAGAGCTGAACCCAGTGCTGTTGTTAACAAGAAGCACATAAACAACACTATAACTGAGCTATAGAGTAGCATGTCTGAGAATTACACAAGGTTGCATGTCTGAACCAGGAGAAACATAAAAAATGTTAAAACTCTGCAGCCCTAAGAATATAAGTTACAACTACATTTTACTCCTGTAGCAACTACAAAGAGATCATAAAGAAGGCCAACAGCTTAACTAGAGTTGCAACCGTATCAGCAGCAAGTGTTGCCTAAGAAGAGGTTTCTTCTCACTCAAAAGCTGAAAAAACTATAGTGGCACACACAAGTTCTTCATTGTGGGACATGCATTTGTGGCTTGAGTGGAGGCAGGGCTTCGTGTTGTTTGTGGTTTGTTTTCACCAACCCACTCCTCCTTCCCCATATTTGACCAAGAACTGCAGTCACTTCATCAGCTGTTCCTAGTCCCACCCTCTAGTGGTTTCCGGGTAGAAACAGACTACCCAATCATTAACGTCTGTTCTAGTGCAAAGCACACTAGGGACAAAACAAAACAACTTGTTCTTTTCTCTATTCATACTGAATTGTGCAAGGAACATCAATGGATAAAAATGAGTAGGTTTTGTAAATGCCAAAGCATGTCAAATTCATTAAAATCGTTTTGGAATCAGAGTCATGTTTCCTTTCTATTGATTACATCTAAAAATAATAACATTTGAAAGAATCAATAACAAGGAAACTTTCCAAGTGTTCATTGCAAGTAGGTCAAATTAACTACAGAATTAAGGGCACAGCACCCAACAGGTTCGTGAAGTCTAATACATTCAGAGAGGTACAAGGTAGCTAGTTCTCTCGATACTGGCTCAATTGGGTTTACCGAAATCAACTAAATAAGCTTGAAAAATGACGTCCACTATCTATTTTACAAACAAACTATTAATAGGCACCAAACCGCATTTCTTATTATTGATACAAATCTAATAGTGCTAACTGGCTGCAATAGCAGCGTGCTTACTAAAGCATCATCAGCACATTAACATATTTCTGAGTAACACCAAAACATGTCTTCGGGAAAAAAATAACGGATACTATTCTACAAGCTCAAACAGAAGATAGATAGGCATATTACTTCTGTCGTCGACGACACATACCAGCAAGCTATTCGAAATAAAAACGTTTTCCTTGTGTAGCGTTATGTAAACAAACGTGATATAATTCACAGAACATCTGAAAATAGTAAGCAACAAAATAGGACCCAACAACCTAGCTTGGTTAGGTTCTAGTACCAAGTTAGCTGCGGTTAGCTGATAGTACTAAAAGAACACTAAAGCAAAACAAAACAGGATGTCTGTTTGAGTAGCAGGCCGATATTATTTGATGGGCTAACGTTAACGTTAGCTAACGTAACCACGTCAACAACAAGAACCGACTGAGGTTGAAAAACTGAAACAGACAATACAGTGGCAGCAGTCATAATCCAAATTCCAATCTTGAAATGGCATCTAAACAAAAAAGTAGCCAACTACTGTTACTAGCCTAATTATTTAACAAACAACTTAGCAATAACATGTATTTCATGTTTTGTCTAATTACAGTTATGAGGTCCAGTCAGTACTCATCTAATGCTAGCTAACTGCGACGTTATATTAGCATTCGAAATACACTTCTCTTGACATAGTTCAAGATACTGCAAACATTAGCTGTTACAAAATAAACTAGGTTACCATTAATTGAATATCCATACACGTTCAAACAACTGTCATTAAAATAGTAGCTAACGCTAGTGTAGCCAACTGAGCTGTACCGTTGCAAAATCATTATATACTAGCTAGCAGCACTGGAATACGCTTAGCAGCTAGTTACATTACCTAGCTAGAAATAATTATTCTGTTATGCTCATAAAGGATACAGTTTCACCACGTCAGTATCCATTCGCCTTTTACCCGGACTTGGAGACGACATTTTTATATTCCAATGTAGAAAACCAAGTCGTAACTGATAGCAGCTCGAACGCTGGAAATCTAGCTGTATTAACCCAAAGTTTACATTTGCTACTGAAAATGCGTAGCTACAACTAAACCCTTCCACTTCCCCCCACTTTCTAGCTGCAGCTATTTCTAGCACCGTCTCTCTTACTTCCTAGGTCTTACTGTCCTGAACTAAAGAGTAGGGTCCGGAACTGAAGCTTCTGGTCCGTCCGTCGATTGCGTCATATACACGAGACAAAAACGTCAACATAAATGGCAACATTTTATTTGTAGTTTAGATGTATTAATGAATCTATGGCCGTTTATCAATCCGCGTTTTTGTCCCTACTTGTGTTCTTATGAACTCTTTCGCGGCCCCAGTACGGTTCCCATCCAAACAACGCAAGTTACCAAGAATGCCTAAAATGCCCGGAGGTGTACTTGATCTGCCTCTTTTATGGAGGATGCATGGGTTTGTGACTTTTTCAGCGAGAACACATCTAATATCCCAGAATTAATTTCAAGATGTCTGGAGAGGAGGAAAAGCTTACGGTATTACGCAATAGCCAAGTAAACATGCATCTCAATCTAAGTAGGTGCATTCTCGGTCCTCGCGTTCTTGCAAGACCATTCTTTCAAGGACGCTCGACAAGAACGTTCTCCTGAGAGACACAAGTACGTTCTTCGCGTACTTGGAATTGATACACATGTTTTAATCTCAAATCGCATACAGCAAGTACGTACTTCGCGGATGACGGTGAAGTACATACTGTTTAGTACATATTAAGCTAGTATGCCAGGATTGGGACCGATTGGCATTGACTACCTCGTCATGATTTTGCGGTGCATTACAATCATGTATAAAAGAATACTAATAAAACTTCCACCACAAATAGCATATATGAACGACTACCGTTTTGACAGCGTATTATCCTGCAATTCGCCTACTAGCATTTCTATCTACTTACTACTTGGAATAGTCATAAGAATTTAGCAATTGCAAGGGGAGACTGAAGACGAAATAGCCAAAGCTATTGAATTTTATGGTCAACGTTTTTATTTCATACGGGAATGACACTGAGGCAGTAAGTACTAACATAGGTGACGATTACTGACTTTTTCGTCAAGTTAAAAGACGAGAGAATCGTTGGAAGCCCCTACGCACAAAGTGTTGTGGTCTATATTACCCCAAAAAGCATTAACGGATTCGTTCTTCGAAAAGCCACCATAGACCACCCGGGAACTTTTCGCATATGGATTTCAGCATACTATGGTTTGAGACCATATATATGTATATATATGTATTTCGGTCTCCATACTAGATATTAGTTGATGGGAAATGGGTCACGTAAGTAAACAGATCTATATGAAAATAATTACTGAAAATTGTCCCCCGTAAATATTAAAGCAGACCGTCTGACCAAACAAATGTGGTAATAATGTATGCAGGCTCCTGGTGTCTGAGGTTAATCCATTATTCAGTATTGGATCTCCAGCTTTAGGTTGTTCTTAGTTTCATATTGCTTTAAATCCACTGGAGGAAAAGGTCCGAGCTGTCTCTTTTAAGAAAAAGCTTGAAAAGAGGGTAAATGACATGGATGTGACTGAGAAAAGGCCTTTTTCCTTAGCTTTGCTCAAGCTGGCACCAGTGGCACACTGTGCATGCCAACACCTTCAGCCAGATAAATTTTTGAGGATCAAACTGTATTATTATAATAAATATATTTTGCCTAATCATTAGACTTTTTTATTAAATGTGTCTAAATATAAATGCGTGTTTCAGTCAGTAATTGATAAGGAAGACCGAGAGCAAATAGTTACCCACAGAACAGACAGATAGACATGGCCATAGCCATTATGAGAAATATGACAAAAATGCACATCCACATTCAAGTCTATGATAACTGATGGCATTATTCCATTTATGGATCTGAATAAAAGGGGAAGCCCAGTCATACAGTGACATGGCAATCAGGTAGCTGCACACTTAATACCATTCCCTTTGTGGTAGGACATGTTGAGGATCCTCACACACAATTAATTCCCTCATAGAACCATATAGGATAAAACTTAAGCGGGTTCAACATAGGATACAGATGGGACCTAATCAACGGAATGATTTCTGCGAACCAGAGGCTTTAAATATTCTATTGCACCAAGCACGAGCTACAAGTAAGCTGCTACTGTCCTAATAGCCATGTTTCCCTGCTCTGCTAGTCTCTTCAATGTATATTAACATATCAGACAGTGTACGTCAGACAAATAGGCTACATATGCCTCGCAACCTTAAGGTTTGGAATCAGAGCAGATAAAATGGCTTCTCCAAAGATCCCCAAACAGAATGTGTCACCGCAAGTGAAATGGATATTGGTCTGACTTGGAAAACGTTAAAGGTGGAACCACAGGACAGCTTGCAAAGCGTCAAAGCCAAAGTAAAAAAAATATTTAGAAATGAATGTTTGAATATTGAATGCTGATTGGCTGGCAGCTGTTATGAGATCACATACCACAGGTATGACATTCCTACACCTTCTACTGCTCTAATTACATTGGTAAACAGTAAATAAGAGCAATAAGGCAGCTCAGGGGTTTGTGATATATTGCCAATATACCACAGCTAAGTGCTGTATGCAGGTACTCTGCGATTGTTGTGCCTAAGAACCGCTCATAGCTCTGGTAGATTGTGCATATACCACAACCCCTTGTGTTTTATTGCTTACATATACACTGTATAATGCAAAGTTGTAAAAAATACATACACTGTACATCATAAAGAAAAGCTTTATTATATCCCTTTTGGAGAGCCAAAAGCACATGCACACTGGAAGAGACTGCATTGGGTAAGAAAAAGCACAGAAAGGCAATTGGAATTTAAGACTAAATTATTTATCCCCACACATTCTAATTTCTATGGCACAACATTTGTTCTACTGGCTTGACATGAACACATAAGACCTGCAGCTGACCAAAAGGAAAAATGTAGAGTAAAAAAACAAACAAAACTACTGTATAGCAAAATTGGTTCGCAAAAAAGTTCCAAGTCTATCTACGTTGATTATACTCTGAAAAACACAGCACAAGGGAAAAAAAGACTTCCTCACAACTTTTAGATTAGAAATAGAAGTCAATGTTTGCACTTTCCTTTGACTGACCCCTTTACATAACAGAGCATATCCTTTAAAGATAACAGACTTCAGTTTTCCAGTGTAAGCCAGATGGAGCGTTCTCACTTATAGATTTTGGAGTCTTTGTCCCTCATACATTCCATAGACACTAAACAGGATCCCCATGCAGTTGTCACGGGAGGAAAAAAAATACAGGCGTAAGGTCAGGTCAGAGATCAGCCAGTGTCCAGGTACCAAAATACTCTGTGGTTTAAGGTGTAGTGTCAAGTCCCAAAAAATCCTGGATGGGCACTATGAAGAAGTATTTGCTCTCAAATGACACATTCGGATTACATTTCACAGTTCATGAGAAAAAACATCCTTTTCCTGTACTTGAATTTTTACCTACCCCATTCCTTTACAGCTTCACCCTATGATTGTAAATACACGACAAACAGGAGAAACACACCAATACGAATCCACTGTCTGTGCTACTAGTCCAGTACAGCGTGCCACAGGGAGGAATATCTGCGTGTCTTGTGGGTTTTGCCTCTGGGGTGGAAAGAGGAAATACTAAGACGGGGAAGACACCTGCCACTGACGGAATATAGCAAACACTCTTTTGGACTTTTCATGTGGATCCTGTAGGAAACAGAACAGAAGTTTAAAAAAAAAATGCTTTTATAGAAGAGAAAGTATGGAATGCTGAGATTCAGTTTACTGTACATTGCACTGCTGTACAATGTGGCAATTTAATCCATGACATTGTTATAAGACTACATGCTTAACCAGAGCAACTTACAGTTACTTTATCTTAAGATAGCTATTCAGGGGAAACCACACCACCCTGTAGCAGTAAATGTTTCACAATGAACTGAGTGTATATACACATTCAGAACAGTGGCCTCATCAGGTGTCTCCTCTCTAGGTTTCTTCCCAGTTTCCCACCCTACAGGAAAGTGTTTCCCAGCCACTGTACAAGAACTTTGTGACAACTGCTGATGGAAAAGGGGCTTTAAAAAAGACATTTCAATTTCATTCAAATCCATCGTTAAAGCCACGTTCAACCATTTAAGCTTACAGAGACAAGATTTCCCCAGATCTCACCTGTGACGGACTGGTTTCCTTGTTTGGGGTGAGGCTCTTCTTCATGGTGAGGAGCTGAGTGAGGGCAGACTTCCAGCCCTGCTGAACCTCTCCGTCCTGGCCCAGAACAGGTGTACCACCACTAGGCTGGCTGTTTTCCTCTACATTCACCCAGGGGCACCAGTCCCTGTGCTGGGCAAGGGGGTCAAACACATTCCTTTGCAGGGGTTCCTCCTGAAACACAGAGGTGATTACAGTAGATATTCAATCTCAATCCAACAATAAATCCTATGTCAGGTAAAACCTCTTGGCAAAATTAGGACCGGCAAAATGTCCTCACTTAACATGACTGTCTGTGTTTTGCATGTGAACTAACAGGGCTATTGGCTGATGACAGGCACAGGCGTTTGGGGTTGCGCTGGGGACTTGAGGCCCCCGAAGCTGTCCCTTCACTCTCTGTTCCTTCGCCCTGGCCCCGGCTCCGTGTCACGGGCCTCTTCCCCTTGGGCAGGGGGCTGGGGGGCTCCTCGCCAGGGCTGGGAGAGTCCCTGCTGCGGGTACGGAACACCACGGGGCCGGGACTACCATCGTGCTGCGGAAACACAAGCAGACGTGAACACGAACATTCAAACAACACCGCGGCGGCACACCGACCTCGTCTGAAGACACCGGAAGCTCCAAACGACCGAGCAACCGGGGCACGCAACACATCCCGTTTACGAGTCGAATGGGTCCGGTTCTAGCGAGCGCCCCGGGAGGCCTACCTGCTCTGAGCCCCTGGTCTTGTCCTGGCTCCTCAGGCCCCTGCGACAAGGAGTGGGAGAAGGGGAAGGCGAGGTGGGGGTCTTCCTCTCCCCCTGTGCCGGGGCCTCCAGCGCTGGCAGGGGTGTCAACGACGTCGGAGTGGATGGGGACTTTGGCGAATCTCCCTCTGCCGCTTTCCCCACTCCCTCCATCTGGTGAAAGTTCCACATTCCAACTTTACGCATGCAGAACGAGCACGTGAGGATGGGCAAGCTCATGGAGTTCAGCGCCGGGCTGCAAAGGCAATGAGAAGAGTAGATGTCAACAAGCTTAACCTTTATCAGGAATAAAGCGTTAGACAGTGACGGTGCCTGGTGCAGCAGTCAAAGCTGCCGACACCAGACCACAAGTACCGTGCCGAGTTGACTTGTTAATTAAGTTGCTTTCCAACATCAAATCACCCGGAAAACGAATGACCCGACACCAGAGATCTCAAGGGCCACAATCTCTGAAAGAGCAACCCTGCACTGTTTAAATATTCCTTTGTTAAGCTTTCATTCTCTTTATAAACATGCAATAGCATTGGGAGACTAACCTTCCAGCCCAGCCACAAAGGGCCACAATACAGGCAGCCACCTGGACGGGAAGAGCCACAAATGTAGACATCACAGGGGAGGTGTCCTGCTTCTTCGCCTCATCTTCAATTAACTGCAGCAGAACGCTGATCACATCTTCTGTCAAGGACTGCAAGGAGACATTTGAAATCGGAGGGATTCTCTTGTGAAAACTATAAGCTCTAAGCACAATGCAAAAACCCATTAGGGAAAAAAAGCTAAAAAAAAAAAACATTTGGACAAGAATGGATGTTATTTGACATTATAAATGTACATATCGGTTTCACAGATTAAAATTACTTATTTTTTTATTTTCTTTGTGTTATTTATTTCAGGGAACCAAGTGTTTTGGGACAAATGCATATTATGTCCCAGTATAACCAGAAATGCCTAGCAATCCAGTTATCCCAATACTTTTGCAGCCCTGAAATCGGGGGACTTTATATAAAGTGTTGTCATTTCTAAATGGTAAAAACAATTTGCACACAAAATGCCCTAAAATAAAAGCAGAAAGTATATACTGTAACCTCAATTTACTTGTCTGAAAGTGCCTAGGTTCAAGGGGCAATAGGACTCTGTCTGGATGGAGTCTGTCTTTGTAGATGTGATCCGTCGTTGAGTAAGAATACCCCTCCCCTCCCTCACCATGTTTTTAAGCTGTTCCGGCTTCATGGCAGGCAGCTGCTGCTCCAGGAGACAAGTGGTGTGATAGCGCTCCAGGAAGGAACTGAGAAGCACTGAGGGCTCGTTAATAGGGACCAGCCAGAACCGGTCTGAAACAAACAAAAACAGTAAGGCACACAACATAAAATATTGCTGGTGGGGTATTGTGGAGGTGGCTGCATTTTGGGAGGCTGTGGTGGCAATGCAAGAATATGAAACGGGGTAGTTAGGTCTGGTAATGACAATTAAATACCAATGTAATGACAAAATCAATACCTATGCAGGAGTTTTGGCATATTTACTTGTTGGTATATAATCACATGCATTGTTACGTTAACAGTTGATCAACTTTCTGATTGGACCTGTCCACCTTCTATTCGTTGCTCTTCTTAATTGTTTTATTAAAACCAAATGTAATATCCATTTACCTACATAAGCATCTCCAAAAATTCGTAAAATATTTTGTTTTACCTGGGCATGGAAAGTCTGGCCATGGACAAAACTTCTCATGTTGTGTCTGTAGTTGCCCAGTAATCTCTGCCACACGTGATTCGTCTGTGGACAAGAAGGTAGAACCCAACCATAATTAGTGCTATACTAGCTATCTTATTCAGTATCTATACAATAAGAAATGATAAGCTCTCAAAACAGTTGTTCTGCTCACATTTCCTGAAGTCCAGTGTTGGTTGTAGTGATGCACAGAGAAAAGCCTTGCAACTTGAACATTTCAGCATGTCACATCCCACGTTGATCCAGCCATAGCTGGCACACATCAGGGGGGAGAGTGTCCTGGGCTTTCCTGCCCATTTCAGACAGTGCTCACGCTAAGGAAACATTTTACCCAAAGCTACACTCTAGAAACAATCAATAGATTAGCTCTTGTATTACATAAATAGTGAGACATGATCATCTTAGCGAATTCATAAATGCAAGCAAATTTACAAAGAGCTGCTTAAAGAGCAGTTTGGAAACACAAGGAATGCATCTATACATACATCGTTTAAATGGTAAACTACAACATGCTTTTATATGGTTATAAAACCATGGGTGGTGCTAACTATTGAGAATTGTAGGGTTCAGACAGAATGCCACCATGGCTTGTGATGGAAAAATCAAAATCTATGCTTTGTACATGTCTCTCTGAAACTGCTTTTTAATTGTACAACATTGAACTGTCAAAAGAAACATATGCAATTACTATCAGTTGTGTGAAGGAATAAGAGAAACAGATGTACAATCAGTGTCAGGTGATCTACATATCGTACGCAGAGTACATTTCCTTTTGTCAAAACTTCCGTTTCTGTAGAAAGAAATGCTGTGATCTGCTGACCTTGCTTGACAGCAGGGCAATGGAGTGGTGATAAACAGGAGCACATTTCAAAAGGTTATACTCACACAAAGTGTTTGCAGTATAACCTGCAACCGGACAGAAGATAGCCTAAAGGTTTGAGCACTGGTCAAGTAACTAAAAGGCAGCTGCTTTGAATCTCAGAGCAAAACATTTTATAGATGTGCTGTGTCCTTCAGGAAGGCACGTAACCCTTATTGATCCCCCTGATATGATATGACTACTACATTATTAAACGTACATATAATGTGGGTGCAGAAAGGATATTGAGTAGGACTCCACTCTTGTAAAAAAGCCATCTTTGTTAGATGCTTCACAGGTCATTTGACTGTTCCCATTTGGTGCTGCTGAAACCAGATCCCCCTGAGTACTGCATTTAAAAACAACAAAAGAAAAATGTCAGCTGTGTATCAAAAAGATCAAGAGAAGATTCCCAAAACACAATATAGCGTGTGCGGTGCTTGAAAACCGTGCAAGACAACTCAATTTTTTGTGGTTGCCCACGCACTAGAGTCAGCATCAACCAGAGATACAAGATATCTAATTAGTGACTAAGGGAACATTGATGTAGCATACGGACCCAGGAGAGACGGGCGTTAGTATACATGATAAAAAAGCATGCAGCTGATATATAAAAAATCAACCACAAAAAGAAATGCATTTATTTTTTTGACGCTTACATGAATGGCAGGTTACATAACGTGCATGTGCTACATAGCCTGGCTGAATAAAACATTTAAACGAGTCTACGAACGCTACTGTGGCTGTAATGCATAGACAGCACTGTACTTGAAAAACAAGCAAATTGTATTTCGATTAAGAAAGGCAATTAAGTAGCTCGATATAACCTTGTAACTTACTTGCTATAGTTAATGCAAGATGTGGAAACTCATAATCCGTTGCGAACTACGTTGAGTTAGCTAACTAGGCTTAGATTGCAAGCTAGCCAAAGCCAAAGTTAGCGAGATACATGTACCTTGGCTAACAATATAGAGATGCTAACTAGCAT